>JAVJIF010010753.1:0-232762 GCA_038442645.1 Agave tequilana
ATAGGTGATGGCTATATGAATTATGGCAATAATGCGGAATTTAAAATTTAAACACAAATAGCACAAAAATAGACTTGCAATAAATATAACAATAAATGTGCAAGAATTAAAAGGAGTAGAGTTGAGAGAAAATTTGAGCAAACGCAAACGCAAGGATGTGTTTCCGAGGTTCGAGCCACGCTCTACGTCCCCGCCTTCACACTTGAAGGATTTGCACTACTATCGTTGATCCCACCGGATCGCCAATACAAGGACACACTTGTCCCTACACTTGTGATGCCGCAACACCACCCGAAGCTCACTAGCTCCCTTGAGGCCGATGCCTCTACAACTTCACTCAATAAGAAAGGTGATCACACTTGATCAAAATAGCTCACTTGCACAATCCTAGAGCCAATGATATAGATGTAGAACTTGGGATTGTGGTGTGCAAAAACTAGAGAGAAGGTAGAGGAATAGGCTACAAGTTGGGTGTTGAGAATTTAGGCTTTGAGA
The DNA here is from genome assembly GCA_038442645.1 of Agave tequilana. Taxonomy (NCBI): domain Eukaryota; kingdom Viridiplantae; phylum Streptophyta; class Magnoliopsida; order Asparagales; family Asparagaceae; genus Agave; species Agave tequilana. The sequence continues at coordinate 496 of JAVJIF010010753.1, forward strand.
AATCTTTTGTAAAAGAAAGGAATTGAAATTCTTTGTAAAGCTCTTGTAAAATCTTTTGGAATTTCTTTGTAATGGTTGTCTTATCAGTATGAGGTGACCCTCTATTTATAGGGGTCAAAAACAGCCTCACAAAATCGTTAGAATCAAATCCCAAAAAGAAAATCAGCCTGAAAAAATAGCTGTTGGATCTGTCAGAACTTTTGACAGAGTCCGGTCGACCGGGTCGGTCGACCGCCAACGGTCAAAAATCCGACCGTTGGGGCAGGCGGTCGACGGGTCGGTCGACCGAAAAATCCTGTGAACGTAATTTGCCTCGGTCGACCGGACCGGTCGACTGAAATAGACATGCACAGTTTGTGCACATCGGTCGACCGGGTCGGTCGACCGGCTACTGTGAGTTCTGAAATATCAGAACTTCCAGAACCAGAATTTTGGGTTTTGGGATTTTGGTCTTGGGTTAAATTTTTGGAACTTGTAAAAACATAGAGTATGAGCATATGTCATACTTCTATCATGTTAAAATAGTTTGATAAAAATCCCTTTGATAAAAACTTGTTTTTCCATAAAAGTGTTTTTCCAAAACTATTGTTTTTCTAAAAAGCTTATTTCCAAACATGTTCACTTTAAAAACTAAGTTAGAAATGGAAATTGAAAATCTTTTTGAAGCCGTGAACCTAACTAAAAGGTGTGTGTGTGTGATAATCCCATAGCTCTACTTCTAATATCTAGCTTTGACAAAATATCTAAATAGAAAATAAAAATACAAATCTTGTTTTCTTTGCGTCTTGATCTTGTCTTGATCTTCACATCATCATCTTGATCCCGAAGCATCCTAGTTGTGCATAGCTTGGGAATCTTCATTTTTGCGGCGTCCAAACTTGTGAGTCTTTTAGCGGAGCCGTCAAAAACCTGTTCTTGAACCTGAAATCCTTTTAAACAAAAGTATTAAATACATAACTAAATATGTTTTGTTATCATCAAAATAACTGGGATAATGGCCTTTGGGCCAACAATCTCCCCCTTTTTGATGATGGCAAAACATATGTAGTTATCACAAAATATTTTGGATAGGACTTCAAATGAAGCTCCCCTCAAACACATGCATATATAGGAAAACATATGTAAATGGTAAACACCATATTTCCATGCCAACAAATGATACCAAATACTCATGTCATAGAATAGATGAAGGAAATGAGTTCATACATGACATAAATAAAAGATACACAACCATGTCCATGTCCACAACACATACTAAAAATACATATCCAAGCAAAATAAAAACAAATACTACATGTCCAACACAAATAAAATACTACATCACAAAATATCTAAACACAAATACTACAAGATAACTCTCCCAAAATAACTCTCCCCCTTTTTGACATCATCAAAAGGGGAGGTCACTCAGCAGCATCATCATCATCTCCAGCATCCTCGTCCTCCTCGTCGTCGGCATGCTCAGATGAGCCCTCAGCCATCTTCTTGTCTCCACCATCTTCTTCCTCTGAGGAAGAAGCAACCTCCTCTGGATCCATGCCATCGACTCTGGTGCGCGGTGGTGGAACAGACGAACGAGCTCTGGGAGGAAATGGAGGACCGGCGGCTGGGAGTCGACAAGCAATCGGAGTCCGGTCAGGAACGAGCATGTCAAATTTTGAGAAAAGAGCCTGAAACTGAACGTCCACGAATCTCATGGACTCAGCAAAATATGACATGTTGTTCCGGATCTCCGCCCGAAAAGCAGCATCCTGAATGGCACGAGCATCCAACTCCGCACGAATAGCTGCGTCGCGCTTCTCGACCCAGGCCTGATGTTGCCTCGATCTGAGAACGGACCTCCGAAGAGACAAGAGCCTGAAACTCAGGAGGAAAACAGGGCTGAAGAGGAAGAGGATCCAGGAGCAGAAGATGAGCCAGGACTAACAGGAGGAATAGGTGGTTGCACAGGAGCGTGTCTACGCAGCTGAGCTTCCATCATCTTCAGGACAACTCCGTTGATGTTGGTCAAAGGATTGGAGGGACTTTCAGCAGAAAGAACAAAATCAAGAGCCCTAAGAAGATGGGTAATAAGCATGCCGTAGGGCAAGCTCCTACCCGCAGTACGGATCTGATCAGAAGCCATGTGAGAGGCAATGACTCTAGGAAAGTTTACCTTAATGCCTCGAAGAAGGCAATAGATAATCAAAGGTACGCAACCCCTAGCGTGGCTATACTCACCATGCTTGGGGACAATGTTGAAGAAAATAATCTTAGCAAGGACCTGAGCAGTGAGAGTGTACCTACTCACAACCTCATTCCTTACTAGACCGGGGTTGTCATCCCCGTGGATCAAGGTAGAGGCGGTGAGCGCAGACTCACCGTCCGGGAATTCAAAGTCATGTAGATCATGGGTATACACATCTGCTCCACCAGTGGAGAGATGCAGAATCCTAGCAAATCGACCGATAGAAAGGTCGATGTCTCTACCTAAAACCCTAGATGTGATACGATTACCATCAAATTCAAAATTAGCATAAAAGTAAGGAACAAGAGAGGTGTAAACTTGCTCCTTGATGGTCAAAAATTCCACTAAATTGTTGGACTGCAGGATGTGGGGATATTCAAGTGTTCAAAATCTTGAATTACTACAAACCTCCCTGAGTTGATATTCCTAGTGGAGAAATGGGAGTATCGATCAGCTGCAAGATCATTTATGAAAGGCCGAATGGGTCTAGGAGCTTGGGAGGAAGGTTGTGCAACTTCCTTTCCCTTCTCAGATCGGGAACGTTTAGGTAGCATGATGAAAAATGAAATTTTTAGGTTTAATCAAAGTTAGGGCTTGATCTAGATGCTTAGAAACCTAGAATTGATGACAATAGATAGTTGATTCCAAAGCAAGATATGAAGAACTGAATCAAAAACGAATTTTTACCTTAACTGTGAAGAACTCAAACCCTAAGCAAAAATCCGAATTTCTTCAAATCCTGTGGTTGGATGATCCTGAAATTGAAGATCTGGAAGTAGAGGAAGGAGTTTAAGGAGGGTTTTAAATTAATTTGGGATCGGTTGAGTGATTGGAGAGAAAAAGAAAATTTTTGGGAGAGAGATGGAGATGGGTTCGTCGGCTGAGTGAGAGAGAGAGAAAGAAAAAAGTGAAGAGAAAAGACAGTTATAGGGCAAAATCGACGATCGGTCGTCCGGGTCGGTCGACCGAAACAACCCGAGAGCTCTGTAAATATAGAGCGGTCGACCGGCACGGTCGACCGATTTATCCCGAGAGCTCTGCAGACAAAATCGGTCGACCGGGACATATAGTCGGTCGACCGATAACAGAAAAGAAATAAAAATTTCTTCTCAGGCAGAGTCGGTCGACCGGGGCTTTATAGGTCGGTCGACCGGCTTTGCCTGAAATCTGTTATCAGCATCTGGCCCAAAAAGAAAAAATTAAAGAAATTTGTAGTCAAAATAGGTATGATATATAAACATATAGGAATACACCAACAGGTTTTAAATCTTCATTAAGTTATTACAACATCAAAATTCATGCAATCTCTTTTAATTTTATTTTTCATATTTAAACAAAGATTTTAAAGATGTTGAAGCCGAATACCCAGTGACGGGTTCTGAACTTCATCCTCTTGATTCCTCTTGAATGAGTTGAGGTGCGCAATTGCCATCTTTAAGGTGTTTGTTTAAATAGGAAATTTTACAGATGATTATTTTTATTTATGAAAATAATGTGTATATGTATACAATTATATAATCACAATTATAAACTATACATGTGGACATACATTAAACAAGGCATGAAACAAAAGATATAGAAGTTAACACAAGGCACATATACAACATGATAGAAAAGTAGTTCTATACAAGCATATATCAATAGAGTACAAAAGCAAACTATCAATTCTATACATATGTATACATGACTAAAAATCAAAAACTTTTAAATGGAGATGTTACCAATTGAAGGGCAATCTCCAAAATAGGTGCCTCCACGATAGCGATGCATGCACGATTTGTTCTTTAAGCTCCGATGCATCAACCACCGGGCACCACCTCCTCCTAAGTCTTGGAGGGGGTAGATCCACCTATACCTGTATCATTTAAATTCGGTGGCTCTTTTGTACCCAAATCTTAGTGGGTCCTTTGGGGTTAGATCCGGGGCGAACCCAAACAAATTTATTCTTTACATTATTCTTAGCATAGCAAAATTTTTCTAAATGGCCTTTGCGGCCACAATACGTGCAAATAAAAATTCTACCACTATTGTACATAAAAGCATGGTTATGTGTGTGTGCATGTTTATGTGTAGCATGTTTATGATGAACATGTTTCCCTTGGCCACTCCCTTAGGAAATTTAGATGCAAGCTTGTTAAAATCAAATGCACATTTCTTTAAAGTGTTATCTAAAGAATCAACACGTTTTTGAATTTCAACAAAAATATTTTTATTACTAGAAATCATGGGGGTTTTTCCTTTATTAGCTACCTTATACTTATCAAAATCATTTTTCAATTTTTCAAAAGAACTAGATAACTCATTTTTCTCTTTTAAACAAATTTCAAGTTTATTTTTCAAAGCATCATTTTCCTTTTTCAATTTCTTATTATGAGATTGTGAAATCTCATACCTATGTTGCAATTCTTCAAAAAATTGAGCAAGTTCATCCATTGTGAGATCATCATCATCAATGGAAGTTCTAGACATACCTTAGATGATTCCTCACCTTGTGCCATAAACACATGTTGGCGGCGTCATGCTCCTCTTCGGATTCCGACTCCGAGTCATCCCATGTAGCGGCCAAGGCTTTCTTCTTTCTTTGCCCATTCTTGGATGTGGTTGCTTGTAGGGCGGGGCAATCGGCTATGAGGTGACCGATCTTCTTGCAATGAAAGCAAGGACCGGGTTCTTCTCTTTTCTTCTCGTACCTTCCTTGAGGCTTCCCCCTTCGGAAGTTATTTTGCCGTCCCTTCTTGTAAAACATCTTGCCCACCTTCCGGATGAGCATGGCGAAGTCCTCATCGCAATCCTCGGATGAGTCGTCTTCCTCAATGGTAGTAGGAGTGGCTTTGAAGGCAATCGTCTTCTTCTTTGGTGCCTCCCTCTCTTCTCTAACTTTCATCTCCATCTCATGCGTCTTGAGATTTCTGATGAAGCCGGAGAAGTCCATCTCCTCTTTGTCGTTGAGCTCCTTGAGTGTGATCGCCTTGACTTCCAAGCTTTGGGAAGAGCTCTAATCACCTTCCTTATCTTTTGATCATTATCAATCTTGTCGCCTAAGGAAGAAAGAGCATTAGTTATTTTTGTAAAACGGGTGAGCATATCATCAATGCTCTCATTTTCAAACATGTAAAAGTTCTCATATTGAGAACGTAGCAAGTCAACTTTGGCTCTCTTGACTTGAGACGTTCCCTCATGAGTCACAATGAGTATGTTCCAAACCTCAAATGCGGATTTACAATTAATTATGCGTGCAAGGTCATCTTCATTCAATGCTTGGGTTAATGCATATTGTGCCCTAGCATTAGCCTCATAGTCTTTGGAAGTATCCTCGGACCATGTGCTCTCATCACTAGTGGGTTCAATAAAATCTTTGGTAATGGCCCTAACTACCCTAACTCCTAGGGATTTAAGGAAGAGATTCATTTTCACCTTCCAAATGGGGAAGTTTAAACCATCAAACTTGGGTGGGGATTTAATGCTAGAGAAGTCCATGGATGCCATGAATGCACAAACAAATGTAAATGCAACAAAAATGTATATAGCCAAATATGGATCTCCCTAAGGTGGTTAGACCTAAGTTGTAGGGTTATGCTCTGATACCAATTGAAATCACCTAGAGGGGGGGTGAATAGGTGATGGCTATATGAATTTTGGCAATAATGCGGAATTTAAAATTTAACACACAAATAGCACAAAAATAGACTTGCAATAAATATAACAATAAATGTGCAAGAATTAAAAGGAGTAGAGTTGAGAGAAAATTGAGCAAACGCAAACGCAAGGATGTGTTTCCGAGGTTCGAGCCACGCTCTACGTCCCCGCCTTCACACTTGAAGGATTTGCACTACTATCGTTGATCCCACCGGATCGCCAATACAAGGACACACTTGTCCCTACACTTGTGATGCCGCAACACCACCCGAAGCTCACTAGCTCCCTTGAGGCCGATGCCTCTACAACTTCACTCAATAAGAAAGGTGATCACACTTGATCAAAATAGCTCACTTGCACAATCCTAGAGCCATGATATAGATGTAGAACTTGGGATTGTGGTGTGCAAAAACTAGAGAGAAGGTAGAGGAATAGGCTACAAGTTGGGTGTTGGGAATTTAGGCTTTGAGAAATCTTTTGTAAAGAAAGGAATTGAAATTCTTTGTAAAGCTCTTGTAAAATCTTTTGGAATTTCTTTGTAATGGTTGTCTTATCAGTATGAGGTGACCCTCTATTTATAGGGGTCAAAAACAGCCTCACAAAATCATTGGAATCAAATCCCAAAAAGAAAATCAGCCTGAAAAAATAGCTGTTGGATCTGTCAGAACTTTTGACAGAGTCCGGTCGACCGGGTCGGTCGACCGCCAACGGTCAAAAATCCGACCGTTGGGGCAGGCGGTCGACCGGGTCGGTCGACCGAAAAATCCTGTGAACGTAATTTTGCCTCGGTCGACGGACCGGTCGACTGAAATAGACATGCACAGTTTGTGCACATCGGTCGACCGGGTCGGTCGACCGGCTACTGTGAGTTCTGAAATATCAGAACTTCCAGAACCAGAATTTTGGGTTTTGGGATTTTGGTCTTGGGTTAAATTTTTGGAACTTGTAAAAACATAGAGTATGAGCATATGTCATACTTCTATCATGTTAAAATAGTTTGATAAAAATCCCTTTGATAAAAACTTGTTTTTTTCATAAAAGTGTTTTTCCAAAACTATTGTTTTTCTAAAAAGCTTATTTCCAAACATGTTCACTTTAAAAACTAAGTTAGAAATGGAAATTGAAAATTTTTGAAGCCATGAACCTAACTAAAAGGTGTGTGTGTGATAATCCCATAGCTCTACTTCTAATATCTAGCTTTGACAAAATATCTAAAATAGAAAATAAAAATACAAATCTTGTTTTCTTTGCGTCTTGATCTTGTCTTGATCTTCACATCATCATCTTGATCCCGAAGCATCCTAGTTGTGCATAGCTTGGGAATCTTCATTTTTGCGGCGTCCAAACTTGTGAGTCTTTTAGCGGAGCCGTCAAAAACCTGTTCTTGAACCTGAAATCCTTTTAAACAAAAGTATTAAATACATAACTAAATATGTTTTGTTATCATCAAAATAACTGGGATAATGGCCTTTGGGCCAACAAGAAGCTCCCCTTAACTCATGCATAGACATAAATAATAAGATATGAAAATGAAGCACATGTATGCAAGTATGGAGATAAAACATGCAACAATCATAAATCAAAATCTTTTTCTCCTATTTGCAATACAAAAAAAAAACCATATATGCATAAATAACAAGGAAGACAAATACTCCTCCCCCTTAAGCAATGAAAAACATGCATATAAACTCAAATACTTCTCCCCCTTAAGTAATGAAAACATGCATATAAACTCAAATACTTCTCCCCCTTTTTGTCAATCATCAACAAAGGGTTCAAAGTAAAATCAAATCAAACAAATTTTTCTCCCCCTTTTTGTCAAACAAAAAGATCAAGAAGGGGTTAAACAATCCAAACAATAAAATGAGGGGTAAAAATCTTTCTCCCCTTTTAAGTCAATCAAAACAATAAAACAATGTTCTCCCCTTCTTGTCTAAAACAAAAACAAGGTCAATAAGGGGTGACAACATGATATCAATAGATAAATATGTCAATGAAGCATCTTGATATCACTTGAAAATAAACAAAGATTAATAAATGTTATATGCTATATACATTCATGAAGAGGAAGATGCTAAGTTAGCTTCCCTACACATATGCATTACATGAAGGAGGGATGTTAAGCCCTAATTCACATAACACACATTATGTAATGCATAAGAGGAGATGTGAAGCTCCCCCTACACACGTGTACCACATAACGAAGAGATGTTAAGCTCTTCAATACAAGATACACTCATCATGAATCTATATGCTTATAGTCAATACAAATCAAAACTTTTGTATTTTTCTTTAAACAAAATTTTTAGATATCAATTTAAAGCAAAAACACATGAAACATCTTGATATCAATTGAAATTAAACATAATAAATTTTGAATGTCTAAACAAAATTTTGATACCAATTGTAAATAATTTTCATATTAAACATATGATACCAATATGAAATTTTCAATCATAAAGTAAGGGAGTGGGAAACAAATACCAATTGAAGAATCACCAATTGAAAGACAAGATAAATTTTTCTCCCCTTTTATGAAATACAACTAAAAAGGTGCATGGGCTTGATACCAATTTAAAAGTAATCAATTGAAACAAATTGAAGCTCAAGCACTAGCATAAATAAGATTTTGTGAAAATTTATATCTTAAGCACAAATAAAACAAGTATATGTGTATGAAATAGAATGAGTACCAATCACCAATAGATGATACCAGTTGAAAATATACATACACAATAAACATATGAGTATACACAATATCAAAATGTACCAATGAAAGAAATGATACCAATTGACATGATAAAAGAGTACAATGACTATAACTCATATAATCTAATCCACCCATCTCATGCACAAGTTTAAAATGATTTTCAATATAAACATACAAGGCATGGACTCCCATCCAACCTCCCGTGGAAGGTAGGGGTTTTCAAAAATAGATTTGAAGATGTAGTATGTTTGAAAATCTCTACCATAGTGAAGAATACGAACTAGTTAAAATGAAAAATTTGTTAACTAGTGCGAAATCCTTCAAGCAAGGAATAAACTAAAAATAATTTCATAAAACATGAAATCCACATGATATCAAACACTCAAGTCAATGAAGCATAAATATGACTCATGAAAACAAAACACATGAGTAAATAAGAAATGTGAGTGTACAAATATAATGTGAAGAACATGATCATGAAAATATACAATTTAGCTCAATATTCCTTTAAACAAGAAAACACGAAAATCATCAAAACTTATTTAACCTTCCTGGCATATGTATGTCTAATACAAACTAAAGTATACATACATATCCAAAACACAACGAGTCCACAATATATGCATTAAGGCACGTGGCTCAAAAAGGATAAACATATATCTAATAGTTTGGACAAGATAGACATATACATGAAGTTAAACAATAAACACAAAATCAAGAAAGCTGAATCTTCATTAAAACAAATTTTATTTCAAGGTATATGTATGAATTGTCAACATAATAAGTATACATACATATCCCTAAACCCAATTGAGTCCATATATATAGATTTGCATGAAAGGCAAATGACTCAAGGGGTATACATGTATATCTTAAAGTTTGGCAATACAAACATATACATGACATGAAAAATCATAAAATAAATCAAAAATGTAATACAAGTTTGAAATGTATGAATCATCAAGACTAGACTATACTAGCACATCTAATGGGTTCAAATAAGCAATCAGGCCCAACTATGTATAAATTATTTGTCGCCCATTCTATGAACAAGTATATAACTAGTCTTAATGAAAACTAACATCTAAACAAGTAATCTTAACATGAAGCATCAAAAACAAGATAAAAATCATCATGATAAAACTAAGACATGATTACTATGTAAATTCGCATGTATTAGATTCATGATGTACATTATAGCTTAAACAAAAGTGAGACACTAAGTATGGGTTCATGCAAGCATGTGTGTCTCAAATATTATACATGTATGTCAAGGATCTAATAAATATGATATTTACACACTAATCCATAGACAATGAAAACATGCTATAAAACATCAATATGAAAGCATGTAAATAATAATAAGGAGTTAAGAATTGTTACCAAAGCCTAGAAGGCAACTCTCCTTGTCTCCAAAACATGGTGGTTATCTCCACCAAATCTTCCCTTGAAAGTGATGCATCCAATTGATTTCCTTTAAGTCCGGAACGCATCCACTCCAAGGTGTCATCACTCTCACGTTATGTGAGAGCCCACACCTACATCAAAAATAATAGGAGGGTGGTCTTTGGTACCCACATCTTGTTGGGTCCATGGGGGTTAGTCCCTTCTCTAACCTAAACAAAATTCTTTGCTAAATTAGGAGTATGTAATCTATCATAACAAAATTTAGCAAGATGGCCTTTTCGGCCACAATGTGTACATGTGTACACATGAGCATACATGTGTTGATGGGTCCGTCCGTGTGGAGCATGTGTATGCCGTGGAGGGTGTGCATGCATAAAAGATGGAACTTGTTTCTTTCGAACGAAGGTTTCCAAGCGTGTATGGTTCATGGCACATTGGCTCATAGTGGAGCCCAAACAATCCATTTTCTTCTTCAACATGTTTATATCATTTTTAATCATAGAAGAAGTGGAGCATGCAAGGGGTGATCTAGTGAAACTACCCTAGCATGGCAAACATGTTCATCAATCTTATTTTTCAAAACAACATTTTTCTTTAAACACACATCTAAATCATTTGAAATAGAAATAATTTTATTTTTCAAAGCAACATTCTCTTTTAGAACAAAATCAATTTTGAAGACAAATTTTCATTTTTCTTCAAATATTTTCACAATCATTATTGTTTTTCAAAAACTCATTTTCTTTAAGTGCAAGTTCTAATTGAGATCTTAAAGAATCCCTTTCATTATAGACCTCAACCTTCTCTTGCAAAACATTGTTAAGTCTACCATGCAAACTCTTATTTTCTTGTTCAATTCCTAAACTTTTCTTTTTCAACAAATTATATTTTTCTATTAATTTTTCACAAACAATAGAAAGTTCTTCATTTAAGGCATGGGGATCAACATAATCATTTGAAGAAATAGCACAATCATCATTATCTAAGTGGGGTTCCGAATGTACCTCAAGGGAGTTATTCCCTTGGACCATGAAGCATTGTGAATCGGATTCTCCACTAGATTCCTCTTCTTGGATTTGTACTTGAAGCTCGGAGGTGGTGGTGGTTGTCAACAAATTCCACACTGCAAAGGCGGAATCAATGTTAGAAACACGTAAAAGATAATCTTTAGATAATGTGCTTCTAATGGCCTCTAGGGCTTGTGCATTGGCCCCTATATGATTGTGATCACTAAGGAAGGATTCTTTGGTAATGGCAAGATAAACTTTATGACCTAGGGTTTGTAAATAAACGGTCATCCTAATCTTCCAAACATGAATGTTGGAAGGGTCAAACATAGGTGGGGTCATGAAGGCCACGGTAAACTATATGTGTGCAAACAAGCAAATGCAAACAAAAGATTAGCAACCAAAAAGGATCTCACTCCTAGGATGTTAAGCCTAAGTATCAGGAGCACTAGCTCTGATACCAATTGAAAGGGACACCTAGAGGGGGTGAATAGGTGTTTGTGCTAATCTAAAACTAAATGCAAAACTAAGTGCGCTAAATGCGGAAGCTAATGCAAATTTTGCAAACACACTTAGTACAATCAACAAGTGTAGCCGAATTTCCCGTGAAGGGCTCTGGACTAACTCCTCTTGATTCTCCTTGAATGGGTTGAGGTGCTATGTGAAGCTCTTGTTGATTAGGTACAAGTGAGGCACACACAAACAACCAAGCATATACAAGATATAGCAATGTGAATTATGCAAGGCACAACACAAGCAAATAGATATGATATGACAATATGAATTATGCTCAACACAAGCAATATATGATATGAATGAGGTATGATGCTTTGCACAAATGTAAAGAGAGAGAGTTTAGAGACAAGTGGATCAAACACAAACACAATGATATGTTTCGAGGTTCGAGCACCCTTGCTCTACATCCCCGCCTACACCACCGTGTAGGATTTCCAATCCACTATAGGAGTACCGAACTCCTCTCTCAATGCCACCGAGGCAATACAACCACGATCCACCTCTACCGAAGAGGGATAAGGCCCGTAGCCAATACAAACACAATCACCTCTACCGAAGAGGGATCCAACCACAATACCACTCCGATCAACCTCTACCAAGAGGGATACAACAAAAACAAGGAGGGTTTACAACTTAGAGGCTTAACCTCAAACACTTCTCTTTTCTCTCTTTTCCACAAAACAAAGATCCTAATAGATTAGGATAGTATGATAGCTCAAGTGTGGAAAACTAGGTGTTTGGAAAACAAGCAACAAAGAAAAACACTTGGGAAAATTCTTGCAAAAGATATAGAATGAAAACCAAGACAAATCTCCCAAAATATCTTTTCTTTGATTTTTCCAAAAACCTAAAAACAAATAAGATGAATTCTTTTGGCTCAAAACTCTTTTAAAAACTCTTTTAAAACAATAGAGAAAGTCTGGAAATTTTGTCTCTAAAAACCTTGGCTAAAAACCCAAAGAGATGGGGGTTTTTATAGGCCCATCAGAAAACTAACCGTTAGAGCTGAGCTGGCAGCTCTGACAGGCAACGGTCGACCGGCCCGGTCGACCGCCAACGGTCAGAAATATGACCGTTAGGCAACTGCGATCGACCGGCCCGGTCGACCGAAACAAACAGAGAGCACTGTAAGTGCCCCCGGTCGACCCGAGCGGTCGACCGTCCCAGTGCCTCCAAACGTGCACAGATTTGTGCACGTCGGTCGACCGGGCCGGTCGACCGACTTCACCCAAGTCGACTAGGTCAGGTTGACTAGTCGACTGATTGAAGCCTGGAACAGAAATCTGGGTCAGAAAAACAGTGTAAAATATTTTTCTAAAAATCTTTTAACACTTCTAAAAATCACCAAAAATAGTTTTTATCATTTTATATGGAAACACAATCTTGTGATAAAAATTTCAAGACATATATCATTTATATCAATTCATTTTTGAGTCTTGCAAATTTTATCAAAAAAACAAAACTTGTATTTTTATCAAACTTGATTTTTCAACACATGAATAGGGATATCAAAATAAGTTTGTCTAGCAAGTTAAACCATGTATGTATATCTAGAATACATCTAATATACATAGAAATAAAGTAAACTTGTTTTGATCTACTATTCATGAAAACCAAATCCAAAACATGAAAATGTGTGTGTTGTGCACTTGAGCATATCAACTATACTAAGTTTTACAGATGAATCTAAACACACTATCTAAATTAGGATACCTAAGTCTTCTTGATGATCTTCATCTTCAAGTAGACTTGCTCCAAAACTCCATCCATGGGCTAGGCAATGTGTGATCTTGACGCTTTGGCCCTGGAATCATCATGAAAAGCTTCTAAACACCTTGTTGAAGCTAATCACCAACTAATATCTTGATTAATGATCTGAAACTTAAACAACACAAGATTATTAGTAAACATAACTACATGAGTTAATCATCATCAAAACTAGAGTGGAAGGCCTTTGGGCCAACATAAATGGTGATCTAGGGTCTTCTTCTTCATTTGCACACCATGAAACTAGGATTAAGTAAGCAAAACTTTATTAGCAGAATTTTATATCAAATAAATATGCGAATGTGATAAAATTATGCAAAATTAGAGACCAATCACACCCACACTTATTTTTTTCTCGTCCCGAGCAAAATAAAAATAAGAGAATTATTACACCACTTTCGCAGGTGACGCGATTGCACTGAGCATGTGCAACAAGCCTTTAAACCTCTAGGTTTTTCCTATAGGAGGAGTGTTATCTCCTGAGGGTTTTCAGCGGATTGCACCCACAAAATCCAGTAAGTGAAAAAATATTTAGTTGTTAGCAAGCCTCTTTCAAGAAAAGGAACTTTCAATCATCTAAGTAAAAATGACCGAAAGATGTAAGAGTTAGGTTCAACCCTCATAAGTCCTATATTTTAGCCTTCATAAAAGAAAAAATTATGGTTTTTCTTTAAATTTAGAAAGGATCTTGTACTTCTAACTCATTCTGTTATTTTGTTTTAGATAGATATGCATAATGTGTAAGTGTGATGTGTTTGGGATTTTTCAACTCAATTTTGAATATCATTTAATTTTACTAATATTTATCTATTATTCTTGGTTTCATTAAGCTTTTTACTTTACTCATGTAACACATATCAAATTGATGACTCCCAAACCAGATGGTTTTAGGGCACCAGGTGGAAAAACACCCCTCAAGTCAAATATGCAAGTAGAGAACGCCACGAAATCAAGATTTACTTATATATATACTTATTGTTGTTGTTCTTTTTTTTTGGCGGGAGTAATCATGCTTCTTGAGGCACAATTATCCAACATTTTTTCAGAGTTGTGTCTCTAAATCTCAAACATATGTGTGTGGTTTATGTATATTCTACTAAGGCTAAATAAAAGGTAGAAGTTATTTTCCTTATCCCTCCCAACTCTTAGTCAAACCAATATTTTATTTTTATTTAGGTTAAAATAAAGATTTCTTAATAAGGTTCCCTTAATTCCTACAACCTTTTGGTATCTTTATAAAAAGTATGAAAATTCTTTTTTCATTCTGGAGATTTTTTTTATTATTATATATATATATATATTATATATATTATATATATATGGAAAGAAGAAAAAGAAAAAGTGAAAGTGTTAGCACCCCCCACACCTATCTAATGCATTGTCCTCAATGAATATCATGTAAATGCAAATGCAATAAATAGGATGAAGAAATGATGTGTAATACCCCGTTCCGGAATACGTACTTAGTTGCGTATTCAGATTTTCGGTCGTATTTTTTCGATTTGTTTCCTGTATTTATTCTGTATTATGAATTCCTTATATGACTGTTTTGTCTTGGATTTGGATTCGTGGATTCGGAGTCAGCCCTAGTCTGAACCGAAGGCCCGATCCTAGAGTATTACTCGATTTAGACATTCTGATAATTAGAATTGACCGATTTTAGTTTTAAATATCATTTTCCAATATTATATATTTTCTATGATTTTCTAGATTTTTCTGGAATTAAAATGAAAGTCTTCAAAACCGGTGTCGGCCAGTGCCGCTGACCGATTCCTGGATTTTTAATTCTCAAACAGTTTGGAATTTCATGATGGTCCTTTAGGCTTTATTCCTTAGAATCATATTTTCTACCTACATTCTTTTTCTGAGGATTTTATGAATTTATGAAAATTCCATCGGAGTCGGTAGGTAACTGATTTCGGGATTTTTAGTTTTAAAACTATAAAGTATTTCTCAAAACGGATTTCACTATGATACTTAATATAATATTCTTGATTTTTGATGATTATTTCGGAATCGTTCCGAGATATTTGAATTTCGGACGATTCTGGTATTTTCCCGAAAGATTTCAGCATCCACGACTCAGTTCCGGAATCCGCCACTTCCATTATTTCCACTTTTACTTCCAAGGGAATATCTTTCCTTATTCCAATTTATTTTCCTTTTTCCTTTTCCTTTATTTCTTTCCTTCCTCCACTAACCAAAGCCTTTTCCAATTTTCCAATAATTCCAATTTTCCACATAATCCCACTCACTTTCACCTAATCCTTTTTAAATCCCACTCATTCTCTCTCTCCCCCATGGCCGGCCAAGTGGCCAAGTGAGGGACACCTCACCCTCCCCATATTTGCACAAAACCCCCTCTCTTCTACTTAAATTGCATCACCTTCACAAATCCAAAAACATATAAATGCTTTTCCTTTACATTTTTATTTCATTTTTTTCCTTTCTTCTCTCCACCATCTCTTCTCCACCAAAACCCTAACCTCCTTCAAACTCCTCTTCATCTCCATCACCACAACAACAACCACCAACTCCCAAGAGATCACCAAGGTCATCTTCCTCCTCCTTCATCACCATAGGAACCACCACCACAAGGTCATCAACAACACCAAAGGGCTCCATCTTCTTCTTCATCATCAACTTTAATCACCACCACCATCACTCCCTCACCTCATGGAGACCAATCACTCTCTTTGGTGAGTGATCTTACTCATCTAGACTTAGTCAATTCTTAGTATACATGTGTATTCATATCATGTTCAATTATGTCTTCAAAATCATGTTTATTTAGCCATCAAACCAAAACCCTAGAAATCTGT
Source organism: Agave tequilana (assembly GCA_038442645.1). NCBI lineage: Eukaryota > Viridiplantae > Streptophyta > Magnoliopsida > Asparagales > Asparagaceae > Agave > Agave tequilana. Next base: position 16,588 of record JAVJIF010010753.1, read on the forward strand.
TCTGTTTGCTGTTTTCCCACGATTAGTCGACTTGACCTAGCCATTAGTCGACTAACCCTTTCATTTGAAACTTAACCATTTTCTGGAAACACAGTTTTAGTCGACTAGACCAAATTACCAGTCGACTAGAGATGCCTAGTCGACTACTATTTTTACCCTAGTCGACTTACCTCTTCCTGAATCAAAACCTTAACTCTCTGTATCACAGTATTAGTCGACTTAGCCTAACTATCAGTCGACTTGTCATGTCTGTTAGTCGACTACCCCTATGACCCTAGTCGACTAACTTTTCCTGAATCAGAATATCAACTCTCTGGAACCCAGTATTAGTCGACTATACCAGACTGTTAGTCGACTAACCCCTTTATTAGTCGACTACTCATCCTACCCTACTCGACTAATTCTGTCTGTTTGTTACAGTTATTTACCTTCTCAAACTTGGATCTTATACTTGGTTTATATGTTGTATATTATACTTCTTGACTTGTATCTTGACTAACATCATCTTCACTTCTCTCTTTCTCTCTCCTCTTCACTCTACATATATATATCATAGTTTATGGCGTGCCCCGGATTTCGTGGATTTCGGATCTTTCGGCGCTTTGAGGTTTAGGCGAGTATTCTCACTCGCTACTTTCTTGTATGCGAGTAGTCTCGCCTCTATTTGAGTTTCCCGTTTCATCGGTCGATAAGTATTTCGCTTCTTATTTCCATATTCATGTATTGCACTACATTGCTTGTATTATGATAGCTTCATCTTGTGCTTGTGCCATGCTTATGATATGCTTGCTTCTTTATCGTATACCATGCGTGGCCGATCCTTCGTGGTCGTTGGGCTTTGAGTCACTTCCATGTTACTACTTGTCATTGCTTCAGACTTGTTAGTTGTATGCTTCCTTTTAACACATGTATATCACCTGACCTCTAGCGTGTTATCACTTGACCACCTGACATGCCACTATCTGGCAAGACCATCTTATTATGACATGACTTACCCAGACTTATTATCAATCCATTGTTATGCATGTTACTTGATATACATCACCATTTATCATGCTATCTCTTGACACCAAGCATGATACACCGATTCTTATAATTATCACGATAAAGGGAATGTAGTACCTAATTACTGTTATGTACTGATCACTGTTATGTATTCTTGTTATGATATTGCTCATTCCCGAAATCTGATAATTATGTTCCTAAGCTATAAAAAGGACAACTTGTATGGGTATGGGAGGAAGTGATGGATGCCGGAATGATATCTTGCTTATAGTGATGGGATATAAAAGTATGTGTATATATATATATATATATATATATATATATATATATATATATACTGGCGGTAAGTGTTATGATATTACTGTTAGGGGACTTTGGGCCTCCAAAGCCGGTTCCAGGTGTATGGAAACCACTATAAGAAGTTCTATCAGTTCTCCATCTACTTCCGTTAACAACCCTCGACTTGCTTATATATGGATGTATGTGGGTTGGCCGTACACCAGGTCACATACCGAGATATATGGGTCAGACGAGTAATAATAATAATAGGTGTTTCCTGTGACCCCAGTTATGATTACTGTTATGATTCCTGTTTTGATACCTGTTATGCACTCTTGTCACATCTGTTATGTATTCTTGTTATGACTACTTTGCAACTCTGATTCTATACGCTTAGATATTCGGTGGCATGAGATAACGTATATAGATGAGGGTTTCCTTGTTTGGATTATTCCTTCGATGTACTAGTCTCATGGGACCGTAACCTAAGCGTATACAATCAATTTTGCTTGTGATCAGTTTTACTTCGGATTTCTTGTTTTACGATTGTTACGTTATACCCGTTCTTATATATATACTTCATTTGTGTTCTAACCCTCCTGTCTTCTGTACTTGACTCTTGTACTCACCCTTGGCTCGCCACCTGGCTTTTGCATCCTACTCGCCTGGGGAATTTCACTGACTCCCCTGGATTCTCATGTCCAGGTCCTGGAGCCCGGAGCGTGAGGACCTCCCCCTTTGCTGCTCAGAGTAGCGCAGCGGTGGCGCGGATCCCCAGCCGACCTTTCAGAGCTCCATCCTTTCAGACCCCCTGTATGCCTCTCGAGTTTTCCCTTAGCAAACTCGTGAGTGCCCTTTTTCTATTCATACTTGTACATTCCTTGTATACATGTATGTGGACACCCTTTTATACTGTTCATATATGTATATCTTTTGTATTCTCGCATTTGCGCATACTAGTGATATGATATTCATGTAATATTGTGATCACTTCTGATGATAACTGTGTAATTGTACTATATGTGTTGGAATGTATAATGCACCACTGCTTCCGTACTCTGATTCTTGTCTGTACTGATGCTTAGCGTATATACGGGAGGGTAGTTCTAACCTACGTATATACGTTGCAGTGACGTCCCCGTATCGCCGGATCGGGGCGTTACAGGTTGGTATCAGAGCTTAGGCTCTAACTTCCTCAGTACGTCCAGAGGGCAAATTAATGGTAATGAAATTTGCAACTGGAATACATGAGTCTTGGTTATACATTCCAACTACAAGTGCAGAGTTATCTATTCTTGACTATCTTTCCTTTGATTCCTAAATCCTCTCCATATCCCTTCCCTGTTTTGTTTTATGAAGCCTTTATGCCAACTTAAGATATGATAGACTAGGAGGTAGTGGCTGGTTCTGCATGAAGCTATTATGTGATCTCTTCGGTGAATTCTATGAAGCTTGGTATTCTCCAGATCGATCTTGATCTGGCTATCTTTCAGAAGTCAGCAGTCGGAATTCTCTACGGATATTCTACATTCTCTACTATGTCGTTCAGGGTGATTGGTGCCTGGTATTCGGGATTCTTAATTATCGGTCTTCTTTATTATTATGCTCAGGACTATCAGGGTTTTCTTTATCTTCGGTATTCTGGCTCATTTATTGCACAGCCACGACATCAGCAGTATTATTCAGCATTATTCGAAGATTTATACAGCCGGAAGCGCGGAGGATGATTATTGTTCAGTCGACTTGAGAGCCCTACCTCTAGTGCTTCATACCTTAATTGGTATAAATTCCACCGCTGTCCCCTTTGTATTCAATTTACCCCTTAACGAAATTGCGAGGACGCAATTTTTGTAAGGTGGGTGGATTGTAATACCCCGTTCCCGGAATACGTACTTAGTTGCGTATTCAGATTTTCGGTCGTATTTTTTCGATTTGTTTCCTGTATTTATTCTGTATTATGAATTCCTTATATGACTGTTTTGTCTTGGATTTGGATTCGTGGATTCGGAGTCAGCCCTAGTCTGAACCGAAGGCCCGATCCTAGAGTATTACTCGATTTAGACATTCTGATAATTAGAATTGACCGATTTTAGTTTTAAATATCATTTTCCAATATTATATATTTTCTATGATTTTCTAGATTTTTCTGGAATTAAAATGAAAGTCTTCAAAACCGGTGTCGGCCAGTGCCGCTGACCGATTCCTAGATTTTTAATTCTCAAACAGTTTGGAATTTCATGATGGTCCTTTAGGCTTTATTCCTTAGAATCATATTTTCTACCTACATTCTTTTTCTGAGGATTTTATGAATTTATGAAAATTCCATCGGAGTCGGTAGGTAACTGATTCCGGGATTTTTAGTTTTAAAACTATAAAGTATTTCTCAAAACGGATTTCACTATGATACTTAATATAATATTCTTGATTTTTGATGATTATTTCGGAATCGTTCCGAGATATTTGAATTTCGGACGATTCTGGTATTTTCCCGAAAGATTTCAGCATCCACGACTCAGTTCCGGGAATCCGCCACTTCCATTATTTCCACTTTTACTTCCAAGGGAATATCTTTCCTTATTCCAATTTATTTTCCTTTTTCCTTTTCCTTTATTTCTTTCCTTCCTCCACTAACCAAAGCCTTTTCCAATTTTCCAATAATTCCAATTTTCACATAATCCCACTCACTTTCACCTAATCCTTTTTAAATCCCACTCATTCTCTCTCTCCCCCATGGCCGGCCAAGTGGCCAAGTGAGGGACACCTCACCCTCCCCATATTTGCACAAAACCCCTCTCTTCTACTTAATTGCATCACCTTCACAAATCCAAAAACATATAAATGCTTTTCCTTTACATTTTTATTTCATTTTTTCCTTTCTTCTCTCCACCATCTCTTCTCCACCAAAACCCTAACCTCCTTCAAACTCCTCTTCATCTCCATCACCACAACAACAACCACCAACTCCCAAGAGATCACCAAGGTCATCTTCCTCCTCCTTCATCACCATAGGAACCACCACCACAAGGTCATCAACAACACCAAAGGGCTCCATCTTCTTCTTCATCATCAACTTCAATCACCACCACCATCACTCCCTCACCTCATGGAGACCAATACTCTCTTTGGTGAGTGATCTTACTCATCTAGACTTAGTCAATTCTTAGTATACATGTGTATTCATATCATGTTCAATTATGTCTTCAAAATCATGTTTATTTAGCCATCATACCAAAACCCTAGAAATCTGTTCTGTTTGCTGTTTTCCCACGATTAGTCGACTTGACCTAGCCATTAGTCGACTAACCCTTTCATTTGAAACTTAACCATTTTCTGGAAACACAGTTTTAGTCGACTAGACCAAATTACCAGTCGACTAGAGATGCCTAGTCGACTACTATTTTTACCCTAGTCGACTTACCTCTTCCTGAATCAAAACCTTAACTCTCTGTATCACAGTATTAGTCGACTTAGCCTAACTATCAGTCGACTTGTCATGTCTGTTAGTCGACTACCCCTATGACCCTAGTCGACTAACTTTTCCTGAATCAGAATATCAACTCTCTGGAACCCAGTATTAGTCGACTATACCAGACTATTAGTCGACTAACCCTTTATTAGTCGACTACTCATCCTACCCTAGTCGACTAATTCTGTCTGTTTGTTACAGTTATTTACCTTCTCAAACTTGGATCTTATACTTGGTTTATATGTTGTATATTATACTTCTTGACTTGTATCTTGACTAACATCATCTTCACTTCTCTCTTTCTCTCTCCTTTTCACTCTACATATATATATCATAGTTTATGGCGTGCCCCGGATTTCGTGGATTTCGGATCTTTCGGCGCTTTGAGGTTTAGTCGAGTATTCTCACTCGCTACTTTCTTGTATGCGAGTAGTCTCGCCTCTATTTGAGTTTCCCGTTTCATCGGTCGATAAGTATTTCGCTTCTTATTTCCATATTCATGTATTGCACTACATTGCTTGTATTATGATAGCTTCATCTTGTGCTTGTGCCATGCTTATGATATGCTTGCTTCTTTATCGTATACCATGCGTGGCCGACCCTTCGTGGTCGTTGGGCTTTGAGTCACTTCCATGTTACTACTTGTCATTGCTTCAGACTTGTTAGTTGTATGCTTCCTTTTAACACATGTATATCACCTGACCTCTAGCGTGTTATCACTTGACCACCTGACATGCCACTATCTGGCAAGACCATCTTGTTATGACATGACTTACCCAGACTTATTATCAATCCATTGTTATGCATGTTACTTGATATACATCACCATTTATCATGCTATCTCTTGACACCAAGCATGATACACCGATTCTTATAATTATCACGATAAAGGGAATGTAGTACCTGATTACTGTTATGTACTGATCACTGTTATGTATTCTTGTTATGATATTGCTCATTCCCGAAATCTGATAATTATGTTCCTAAGCTATAAAAAGGACAACTTGTATGGGTATGGGAGGAAGTGATGGATGCCGGAATGATATCTTGCTTATAGTGATGGGATATAAAAGTATGTATATATATATATATATATACATATATATATATACTGGCGGTAAGTGTTATGATATTACTGTTAGGGGGACTTTGGGCCTCCAAAGCCGGTTCCAGGTGTATGGAAACCACTATAAGAAGTTCTATCAGTTCTCCATCTACTTCCGTTAACAACCCTCGACTTGCTTATATATGGATGTATGTGGGTTGGCCGTACACCAGGTCACATACCGAGATATATGGGTCAGACGAGTAATAATAATAATAGGTGTTTCCTGTGACCCCAGTTATGATTATTGTTATGATTCCTGTTTTGATTCCTGTTATGCACTCTTGTCACATCTGTTATGTATTCTTGTTATGACTACTTTGCAACTCTGATTCTATACGCTTAGATATTCGGTGGCATGAGATAACGGTATATAGATGAGGGTTTCCTTGTTTGGATTATTCCTTCGATGTACTAGTCTCATGGGACCGTAACCTAAGCGTATACAATCAATTTTGCTTGTGATCAGTTTTACTTCAGATTCCTGTTTTACGATTGTTACGTTATACCCGTTCTTATATATATACTTCATTTGTGTTCTAACCCTCCTGTCTTCTATACTTGACTCTTGTACTCACCCTTGGCTCGCCACCTGGCTTTTGCATCCTACTCGCCTGGGGAGTTTCACTGACTCCCCTGGATTCTCATATCCAGGTCCTGGAGCCCGGAGCGTGAGGACCTCCCCCTTTGCTGCTCAGAGTAGCGCAGCGGTGGCGCGGATCCCCAGCCGACCTTTCAGAGCTCCATCCTTCCAGACCCCCTGTATGCCTCTCGAGTTTTCCCTTAGCAAACTCGTGAGTGCCCTTTTTCTATTCATACTTGTACATTCCTTGTATACATGTATGTGGACACCTTTTATACTGTTCATATATGTATATCTTTTGTATTCTCGCATTTGCGCATACTAGTGATATGATATTCATGTAATATTGTGATCACTTCTGATGATAACTGTGTAATTGTACTATATGTGTTGGAATGTATAATGCACCACTGCTTCCGTACTCTGATTCTTGTCTGTACTGATGCTTAGCGTATATACGGGAGGGTAGTTCTGACCTACGTATATACGTTGCAGTGACGTCCCCGTATCGCCGGGATCGGGGCGTTACATGATGTTACCGCCTTCGTCGACTCGGGCTGGCCAAGTGCGATAGGCGAAAGAAATGTCAAAAAAAATATAAAAGGGGTAAGCATATAAACAATAAGTAAAGTTTTTATTTTATTATTTTATTACTTTATTATTTTTTTATTATTTTTTTTAGTTGCAGTGTGGATGGCTGTGGTTAGGTGTATGACGGGGCAAAAAGAGTCAGCACATTATCAGCCGGTGATGCAGGCTCAGTGGTCAAAAAGGACTTCAGTCGTTGCTCATTCATTTTAAATTCCGTATTGTTCGTAGGATCGACAATAATCACAGCACCGTGTGGAAAATGGTGCGCATAATGAACGGTCCAGACCAACGAGTCTTCAGCTTCCCCGTGAAAATATAAAGCCGAGAGTTGTATAACAGAATCTTGTCTCACGGGGTAAAGTTTTTTCGGTTTATGAACTGATCATGAAAAAGTTTAGTCCTGCTTTTGGTGATCCGAGCATTCTCATAGGCTTCATTCCGTATCTCCTCTAATTCTGAGATCTGCAGTTCCTTAGCTAATGGCCTTACTCAGATCAAAATTGAGTTGCTTAATGGCCCAAAGGGCATGGTGTTCTAACTCTATTGGCAGATAACAGGCTTTTTCGAATATGATTCTGTAAGAAGACATCCCAGGACTGTCTTAAAAACAGTGTGGTAAGCGCATAATGCATCGTTGAGTTTGACCGACCATTCCTTTCAGTTTTGTCTGACAGTCTTTTCCAAAATGAGCTTGATTTGTCAATTGGTGACTTTCGACCTACCCATTTGTCTGGGGATGATACGGAGTAGATAACTTGTGATTGATGGAATATTTCTGCATCAGAGCTAAAAAAACTCTATTGCAGAAATGCAATTCATTATCACTGATTATCGCTCTGGGGGTGCCAAATCGGGAGAAGATGTTTTCTTTGAGAAATTTGACAATCACTTTGTTGTCATTAGTCTTTGTTGGCACAGTTTCTACCCATTTAGAGACGTAATCGACAGCAACCAAAATGAACTGGTTGCTGAAGGAATTAGGGAATGGTCCCATGAAGTCGATACCCCAAATATCAAAATTTTCAACTTCCAGGATCGGGTTCAGGGGCATCATGTATCTTCTTATAATTTTCCAAATCTTCAGGCAATTTGCACATGTCTTGCAAAAGTGGAATGAGTCTTTGAACAAAGTGGGCCAGTAAAATCTACTTTGTAAAACTTTCTCTACAGTCTTGCAGGGACCGAAGTGTTCTCCGCATGCAAGTTCATGGCAAAAGCTTAGCACACTACTCTGTTCTTCCTCTGGGATGCACCGTCGAATAATCTGTTGGGACAATACTTAAAAGATACGGCTCTTTTCAGAAGAAGTACCGTACTTGGGCAAAGAAGCGACACTGGTCTTGCTTTGTCCAGTCAGCGGATAACTGTCCAGTGGCCAGGTAATTAACTATGTCCGCATACCAGGGTTCCTTGAAAATGGCCAGGATGTGCTCGTCTGAAAAATCCTCGATGATCGAAGCTTGTATGATGGGTGCGTTTGGAATTCGTGATAGATGAACAGCGACCACATTTTCTATACCTCGTTTATCCTGAATTTTCAGGTCAAATTCTTGAAGTAAAAGGATCCACTGAATCAGTCGGGCTTTTGCTTCCTTCTTGGTCATGAGGTATTTTAGTGCTAAGTGATCTGTGAAAATCACCATCTTCGAGCCTAACAAGTATGGCCGGAACTTCTCTAACGCAACGACAATGGCCAAGAATTCCTTCTCAGTCGTTGTATAATTATGTTGGGCGTCATTCAAGGTCCTACTCGAATAATAAATCACGTGTTGCCTATTATCAATGCGTTGTCCTAGAACAGAGCCAATAGCAAAATCAGAGGCATCGCACATGATTTCAAACGGTTGTGCCCAATTAGGAGCAGAAATAATAGGCACAGAAATAAGTTCTTACTTAAACTTCCCCTATGACTTGAAACATTCATCGTTAAAATTAAAGGGCACGTCCTTTGCGAGCAGTTTGTTAAGGGCCTAGCGATCTTGCTAAAATCCTTAATGAACCGTCGGTAAAACCCAGCATGCCCTCGAAATGATCTAATATCCTTGATGATTTTAGGTGGTGGAAGCTTAGCAATTACGTCTACTTTAGCCTTATCCACTTCAATTCCTCTCCTAGAAATCTCATGGCCTAAGACAATCCCCTGTCTCACTATGAAATGGCATTTCTCCCAGTTCAGAGTTAGGTTCTTTTCATTGCATCTTTGCAGAACCAACTCAAGATGATGAAGACATTGTTCAAATGAATCTCCGTAGATAGAGAAGTCATCCATGAAAATCTCAAGAAAACGTCCCACCATGTCGGAGAACAAACTGAGCATGTACCGTTGGAATGTTGCGGGAGCATTGCATAATTCAAAGGGCATGCGTCGATAAACGAAGGTTCTGAACGGGCAGGTGAATGTGGTCATTTTCTGATCTTCTGCAGCAATGGGGATTTGATTGTATCCCGAGTACCCATCTAGGAAGCAATAGTACTCGTGTCCAGCCAGGCGTTCATGCATTTGGTCGATGAAGGGTAGCGGGGAGTGGTCTTTACGGGTGGCTGCATTCAACTTTCTATAGTCGATACAAACACTAACCTTGGTAGGTAGTCTTATTTGTACCAACTCTTTTTGCTCATTTTCAACCACCGTTCGAGACCGCATGAAGAGGGCTAACCCATTGGCTATCAGAAATGGAATAAATGATCCCATTATCTAATAGTTTTAAAATTTCTGCTTTTACTGCCTCTTTCATGAGCGTGTTAAGCCTACGTTGTGGGTCCCTCCTGGGAGTTGCTTCATCGGTTAAATGGATTCTATGTTGAACTATTGCTGGACTTATCCTTTGATATCCTTCATCGTCTATCCAATGGCTTCCCTATATCTTTTCAGAATAGACATTAAGTTGTCCTCTTGTTACTTAGTCAGGTGGGATGCTATGATGACTGGCAAGGTTTCTTTTCCACCCAGGTAGGCGTACTTGATGTGTTTAGGTAAGGCTTTTAGCTTTAGGGACGGTGTTGCTTCATTAGAGGCAATCTCCGGACTCGCAATCCTATGATGAGGTACACTTGGGCTTGACGCCCAGTCCACTGCCGAATCTACAAATTGTCTAGATTAAAATCCTCAGACTCCAGATCAAACTCTGCCTCTGTTTCTATCTTCATGCTTTCCTTATGGTTACTGGTCAGATTTTCAATAGAATTGACCTCAAAAGTCTGATCATTGATATCCCTAGGTGTCTTCCAAGATTGAAGACATTGACTTCCTTCGTCATATCTCCAAAGGTCAATCGCATGGACCCGTTCCTACAGTTAATTATGATATTGGCTGTAGCAAAGAATGCGCATCCTAAGATGACCAGAGTTTGAGACCGCGGATTTGACACAGGTTAGGTCTCAAGCACAATGAAGTCAATAGGGTAGATGAAATCTCTGATCCGGATAAGGACATCTGTAATTTTCCCTCGAGGATTTTCACATATCGGTCAGCTAACTGAATGGTGACTCGAGCTGGGCTTGGCTCACCCAACCCAAGCTGCTGGTATACTGAGAGAGGTAGCAAGTTGATACTTGCTCCCAGGTCAAGTAGTGCTCTGCTAATTTCTGTTTGTTCTATGGTGCAGGAAATTGTGGGACATTCGGGATCCTTGTATTTCACCGGAATGGGACCAGACAGAATTTCACTTATATTGGTTACCAAGAACACTTTCTTGAGCACATTTGTATTTCTCTTCTTCGTACACATGTCCTTAAGGAATTTGGCATAAGCTGGGACTTGTTGGATAGCGTCAAGAAGAGGCACATTCAGTTTGACCTGGTTAAACATCTCAAGTATCTTCTCCATGTGCATATTCTTGTTATTGTTCCTAAGCCTATTGGGAAAGGGTGCTACAGGCTTATGAACTTGTTCAGCAGTTTTGTCCTCGTCAGATGTTTGAGGAGCAGATTGGGAGAAACTAGCAGAGGTAGAGGCTGGAGTAGGATCAATGTGGACAGGATTTTTTTGTTGGTAGACCTAGTTGTCTACCTTCTTTTCAGATCGAAGTGTGTAAACAATATTGCACTGGTTGATCGAAGGATTCTGAATTTCATACGCTTGATTGGAGTTTTTAGGATTAACTAGTGGCTGACTAGGTAAAGTACTCTTTGGTCTTTCACTTAGAGAGCTAGCTAACTGACTCATTTGTATTTCCAATCTCGATATAGCCTGTGAATAGTTGCTCAGCGTTTGTCCCTGATTTTGCATGAAAGCGGCTTGGGACTTCATAAAAGCTTCCATGCTCTCCTCCAATTTACTGAATTTCTTTTCCATTGGTGAACTTTGGAGGAGGAAGATGGAGCTTGACTAGGGAAATTTGATGGAGGACTGGGATGGTGAAAATTGTTGGAGAAATTAGGCTTGGGAGGATTGTTCTGGGCCCAAGAGAAATTTGGGTGATTCCTCTTACCGAGATTGTAAGTTTGTGAGTAGGGATTGTGTTGCGGCCGTGAGTAAGCTGCATTCATATGTTCCAGTGGCACTTGCTGAGTATGGAAAACAGAGCACTCTTAAAAGACATGGTTTGGTGCCTGACAGTATGAACAACCAGGATTGTGAATTGTTAGTGAGTTAATTTGGTTAATATTGGCTGGTTAATATTAGGGTTGTAATCTTAGCTTCTGCAGCTATAGATGATTCTAGAGATAGGAGCCCTCCTCTTGAAGTTATAGATTGTGAATTCCTTGATTTTCTGAGGTTGGCTCTGATTGCAAGATTTTCTTAGCTAAATCCTCAAATAAATTTCAACCCTGATTCTCATCCTTTTGCAAGAACCCTCCCTGACACATGATTTGTAACAGGATTTTTGTTTGATAATCTAAACCATCATAGAGAATCTGGCACTGACGTTATTTCTCCACACCGTGATGAGGGCACTGAGCTAGGAGATCTTCGAATCGCTTAAAGTATCTCCAAATTGGCTCGCTCGGTTCTTACCTGAACTGCATGATATTCTTTCTAATGAGGGCAGTTTTGTAAATGGGTAGAATTTCTTCAAGAAGGCCTTGACTAAATCATCCCACATTGTAACTAAATCTGCTGCCAAACTGTACAACTATTTTTTAGCTAGGTCCTTAAGGGAAAAGGGAATGAAACGTAACCTAACAGCATCATCTCCTAGCTGGAGAATACGCATCATGAGGCATACTTCTTCAAATTCCCTAACAAAGAAGTATGCGTCCTCTGATTCTAAACCATGAAACTTTGGAAGAGTGTTGATGAATTGAAGCTTTAATTTAAAATTATTTTCATTTGCCTCTGGCAGTTTTATACAAGATGGCAATGAGGTTTTGATCGGGTAAAACCTGTCCTGAAGTGACGCCATCATAGATCTGGATGCAAGGGTAGAGAAGTGTTTTTGGTTAATCTAGAAGTTATAGGATCTCTCACCCACTCTTGCATGCAGCACCCCATAAACAATGTAAAGACAACAAACAATCGAAAAGAATAAAATAAACAAACAAAAGAAAGAAAAACAACCACAAAACTTTAGTCTAAGGTACCTGGACCTAGACAACTCCTAACTAGTCGATTCTCCGGGGGAGGTTGTTGCAGGAGCTCGACTACAAGCTAATCAGCTAGGAAAGGGCAAAACTCGATGAAAGGTATCTAGGCGTGAGCCACGGGCCTTAATTACGCCAAACAACGGAGCTTTCGAGACTTTGCCTCTCAATCCACTTTCCTTAAACACCAAGTTTGCAGGAGTATAGTTATTGCAATTTTCACCCTCGATTAATCTTTTAGTGAGTCCGAGATGTCCCTAGGGCCAGCGTCTATCAATTTTTAGTTAAGGCTTGGGATAATGTGAGTGCACTTGGAGATGATTTTTGGGCTAAGGAAGGGTGATGAAATCCCCACCTTATCTTGTTTATTTAAGATTTTGCCCTTAATGTCAATTGTGCAAGTATACAGTTTATTCACAACAAGATAACACTCAAAGCGATAAATCACTCCAAAATGTTGGTCTTATTCTATATGAATGCATTCGTACCTTTTCTCCAGCACTCTTCAACGGAATTGAAATGAATTGAAATAGACACATGCCCTAAATGCAAGAGTCTAATCCAAATTTCAATTAAGCAACAAGTGGATTTCTATTGAGTTTATTACACATGTATAAGGTGAAGCATTCAAGGGAATTAAAAAAAATTTGAGAAAGCAATTTGAGCAGCTTTCGACAACCCTGCAGAAGAGTTGTTAGTACTTCAATCGGAGAAACTCGCTTTTACACGAATTTTTCGAGGGCAAATGAATCCTCGTGCAACGTCTTTGGCCACCACTTTTGTTTCCTGTGATAGTGAGCTCCTTGGTACTTCTCCTATACACAAGAACAAAGAAAAATCATTAGTGTTGAACAATAAAGTCGTTCCCTCCCCGGCAACGGCACCAAAATTTGATCAGCAAAAAGCAAGCACAAAAATAGGTAAAGAATGTGGGTCAATGTTATTGCTTTCGCGATTCTTCTGTAGTAGCGAAGTGGCTCTACGGGTCATATTCAAAAGGAGAGAGGGCGATGAAAGCTTGATGCGGCTTCATTGTTCAAGGAAAGAGAAAGTTCTTTGTTTCAAATAAAGAATTTGAAAATGAAAACAAGTCAGTTTCAAAGATTGTTTTAGAACGATTTGGAGGTTTGTAAAAGTGAATTTTCTAGATGGTAAAAATGCATGGCTAATTTTCTACTAAGTGCTCCCACTAATCTCTAACTTCTTGAAGATGTAGCCTCACGATGGATCATAGGCAAGCATAACCCTTATGCATAGGAACTATTCACGTGAAAATTGAGTGAAAGTTCTTCCTTTAAAGCTTTACACGGAAAAACTCAGACATTCCCTTATCAAGATCCAATTGAAGGTGAGAATAAGGGAAGACACAAGTGCACTAATGGTATTGGCAAAGTTAAAAGAAAAATCTCTACTTACAAAGTCAAGCAAAGTTTATAGATCATCAAAAACTTATTAAGCATGAAATATAAGAGAGCTAATACTTATAGGTAAGTTAGAGTTAGAACCCTCGTCTTAAGATGTCATAGCTCTCATTTGCACAAGGCTTGTTTGATACTATTGACTCATTTGGATTATTAATCAAGTTGTTAGAGATTAGTAGGTTAGTAGTTAGTTAGCCATGCAATGAAAAAGTTAGTTAGATATGGTAGTAAAAGAAACAACAAGAGTTAAGTGGTAAAGAGAAAATGAGTTACACAACAACAAGTAAGTAAAAGCAAATGAAAAAATACCAAGTAATTGGAAAGAAGAAAGAGAAGTAGTTACTTGTATTAGATTGTCACCTTTAAATACTACTTTTACACACTCTCTCTTTCACTCTAACGGCTAAACTAAAACTAGAAGAAGGAAACTACAACAACCACAACTCCTAGAACAAGATAATAACAACTCCTAAACTCTGAATATGCTTCTCTTCAGAACCCCAGGGGGGTTTTATAGGCACCAGGGGAAAGGGGGCCAGGGGGACAACCCCTGGCCCAAAGCCTGTACGACTCTAGAAATGCGGCCTGGGCCGCGTTTTCGTTGCCTTGCCACTGCGGCGCACACCTGGCTTCCTAGCGCGTGCCGTCTCGTCTGTTCCCTGTTAGCTGGATTTTCTGGTTTCTAGATTTGATGCCTTGGGCTGACAAAATCTCCTCCCTAAAGTCAATGGCTACTTGGTAGGCCTTTAATCACCCATTAAATGGTGATTTAGGGTCTTCTTCTTCATTTGCACACCATGGATATTGGATCAAGCAAGCAAAGCTTTATTATCAGAATTTTATATCAAAAAAATATGCAGATGTGATAAAAATTATGCAAAATTAGAGACTAATCATGGAGGGCGTACGAGATAGGGGGAGCAAACGCTCCCCCAACCACTTGAACCAAGCCATGAAAATGCAACTTTGGCCGCGTTTCCGTGGCCATGGTATGGCCAGGTGGCCACACCTGGTTGGTTTCACTCCCGTGTTTAGTGATATGGCTTTATCTCCTGCTGGTTATCCTGTTGCAGCTTCTGGATTTGACGAAACGGCCTTTGATCTTTGACTTTAACCACTTGATTTGGGAAGAATCATTTTAACCGACTTTCAACCTCTCTGATTTGCCATGATCTGCCCTGATTTTCAGATTTCAAATTAATTTTGAATTAAATCAGAATTTGATGGGCTTTTGGGCTCGTTTCTCTTCCTTTTCTTTTAGCAAAGGGCCGGAATTTTATAAAGAAAAAATTTATTAAGAGGATTTATTAGATAATAAACATGGTAATGTGACAATATATATGCAATATATGTGACCGATTAGGTACCAAGAAGGAGGGAGCCCTCCCTTCGGTCACCTAGAGGCCTTCAAGTCGAATTGAAAGTTTTAGTTGCACAACATACCTAATACCACTATAAACACGAACATATATTGATATCCATAAGTCCCCCCCGACCCGATGTAAATTTTTCCTTTTTATAGTTTATTAGGTAATTATCAGATTACGAGAATGAGCAGAAATATATCAAGAGTATCAGGGGAATACAAGTGTATCAGGAGTACGATTTGTATTGGAATATATCAGGATGTAATCAAAATGTTAGGTCATCATTCCCGTTATCGTGATAATTATAAGAGTCAGGTACGTCATGCCAGATGTCAGGTGATAGCATGGCAAGGGGGTGATATCAGGCAGGTGACAAGAGACAACATGATAAATGGTAGCACATCAAGTAAAAGCATGTCAAGCGATACAGGAAAACAGTACCGATATAAGAGATCAGTATGAATACTGAAAAACTATGCATTGACACTCTAAAAAGATAAACTCTCACATTTGTCTTCAACCAGTCTGAATGACGTCTAACTTATTGACATTTACAAAAGATAAGCAAAAGACAAGCTGACGATCAGGGACAGGCAGCGACTTGGACTCTACTGGTCTAGTGAAGCAGACAGTAAGCCAAAGTTGTCTTTGAAGAGATCAAAGCAGGCCTAAGATGCTAAGTTAACTCAACACTTAGCCTTGCATGAGCCTAAGGGGATAGCCTCTAGCCTCGCTTTAAAGCTCTTTATGGCTCCATATAGAGCTGACTTAGAGCTTCGCCCAAAGCTTTCTTAGTAGCTTCGCTGTGAGGCTAACCATTAGCTTCACTCGAAGCTTCCTATTTAACTCTGCTAGAGGCTGATCGAGGAGTTTCGCGCTAGAAGCTTTGTCCCTAGCTTCGCTAGAAGGGAAAAAGGGTTTAGCTCCACTATGAGCTGAGTCTTCACTTCGCACAAAGCCTTGAAGGTAACTTCGCCAGAGGCTATGAGTTAAGTCTTACCTTCGCAGGGGACTACGAAGGCAACTTCGCTAAAGCTCTAAGCTAAGGCTTAACTTCATAAGATTTAGCTCCACAGTGAGCCTACCAGGTCATCAATTGACCGTTTCACACGCAAGATTAAAGGGTGAACCCTACTAATTTAGTGGGATTAATGCCACTTTAAGTGGGCGGTTACACCCGTCCACTTCATCCCACATTAAGTGGAGACAATTATGCAATAATGGCTGGAAGGCGTTCGCACAAACCCTCTGTCTTCGCTGGAAGCTCGTAAGTAGCTTCACTGCAAGGTCATTTGCAGCCTCACGCAAAGCTAAAGACTGATTCAGCCTTGCTGAATTCAAGGGAGCGGTTACATCCATTTTGGCTATAAATAGTTTCATGCCAAGCTAAGGAACGGGGGGACACGCAGAGGGAGAGACGTAGACGGATAGAGAGGAAAAAGGATTAACGAGCTGGAGAAAGAAGATTTCTGAAAGAAATTCAATCAGAAATTCTTCTAGAGAGTGTTCTCTTATGCTCTTGCTTCCAAATATTCAATTTTCAGAACCAAGCGAGAAGGGAATCCTATTAGGAGGCAGCTTGATCGTCTGACCGATTGCATCGTCAAAGGGATAAGTGATTGTGCGCTGATCAGATTCCTATCGACGAACTTCTCTAGAAATCTCAGAGGAGATCTACCGGTAATTTTACTTTAATTACTTGTAATTTCGCTCCTCTACCCTTTTTGTAAGTTTCCCATGAATCAATTTTCAATGAAAAACAAGATGGCGACTCCGCTAGAAAATAAGGTCTTCTTTCGCAATAAGAAGATCATGTCGTAATGCAACGGTCGGAGTCCTAAGTCCATCGTCATAGAAAACTTGGTCATTCATTTTGACCAAGAAATATTCGAAGAACTACTCTCTGGGGGTAGCCCAATGCTCCATGTGCGGAAGCACAGGAAGGTTTCTATGGCCAAGACTTCAGTGGCTACAGAACGGAAACTGGCCTTAACCGGGCAAGCAACTGGACGAACCTCATCCCAGCTCCTCTTAGCTTCAACCGAGGCTAAAAGTGCCTCACGCGAGGTTAGACAGGTTCCCTGCGAACCTAAAACTTCACTTTCCAAGCAGGTGTGGAGGGCGAAGCAGAAAGCTCTGTGCGAGGTTCCCGCATAACTTTGCCTATCACGCGAAGGCAAAGGCAAAATGCCTATCCAGTTTGGCAGCATTGCCAAGACTATTAGGTGTGAGGCTAAGCTGGTGTCTCTGCCTTCGCCTTATCTGAGAGCAGTGACCCCTAGCGTCAACCTCGCTCTCACGAGTGAAGTTACTAATGGCGCGGCTAACGCAGCACCATTACCTGAAGTTACTAATAAAGTTCTCAGCTGCAAGGCTGGAACTGAAGCACTCAGCAGTGCTAGCCATCTTCGCTACAAGGCCAAGAACAAAGTACCACAACGTGCTAAAAGCGAAGTCACCATAACTTCGCTCCCAAAATCTTCTAGTGCTAAGTTCACGCTTTCTGGCAGAGCTACACTTCTAACTTCACCAAGCGAAGTTAACATAACTATTGAGGTGATTTTCAAATCGCCTAAAAGCAGAAGCCTCAAGGCTAGAGGTCTGCAGCCCGAACAACCTCGTGTAAGCTTGGTTAACACTGATCTACGAGAGTTTCTAACTAATAGGCGGAAGTTAAAACTACTCCATACTTCTCCCTCTTGTTGTGAACAAGTGGGATGTCAGTTGGTGACAGTCCATTCAGTCTATTGCTAGTTATGATCAGTGTCCGCCACTCTTCTAGTCTGACAGTCAAATTTTAATCGACTATCAATGCGAGCTCCTGCCAAGCATCACAAAAAGAGAAAATCGCGAGATCTACCAGATCTACCCTCTGCGTTCGTCAACACGATAGGAAGGGGACGTGAACCGCTTAGGGGCAGACGAGGCCCGCGTGGTGCTAATTCCCTTCGTTCAGTTCTCTGGACGCGGACTATAGCCCTAGCTTAGGCTAAGTCTTGGTAGGAGAGGAAGGTGTGCTTTGAAGCACCAGATCTAGGGTGGCAATACCCTACAACTATGAGCAGGCATCCACTTCGACTGGAGTAATATCACCAGAACCATTGAAAAGTTTATTCCAATAGTCAGACGATAAAGGAAATGCTAGTGGGTATGCTTCTTTAGCAACGGTCAGCTAGGTACGAACGGGTAGAGTATCGGTGTATATGACCGTAACGGCAATGATGACCTCCGCCGACGGATGGAAGCTCAAGAGCAAACCTCTAAGGCCCAGTAAGAAGCCTTGGACAATATCCAACAAATGCTTGCTCAACTCCTCACCAACTGAAATAACAATGATGTCGGGAGCAATCATAATGAGGAAAAGCATAATGATGATGAGCAGCCTAAGACTGAGAGGTTAAAGGAAAGCTCTTCCATCGATGCTGAAGTTCTTAAAGGCATCCAAGCTTAAATCGCATCCCTAGCTCAGAGGGATGAATTGAAGAAGGTAGGTATGACTCGTCCTTATCCACTTGAATGGGGCTCAGTGCCATATCCTCCAAAGTTTAAACCACCTACGTTACATACAGATAATGGTAAAAGCTTGTCAAACCAGCATATCTATTACTTTCGATCTCAGACTGGTAACGTTATAGATAACGATGCTATTATGGCTAGACTATTTATTGGTATTCTCAAAGGAGTGGCCTTCGACTGGTTCAGAAGCCTTCCACCAGACTCAATCAATTCCTGGATCGACTTGGAGACCCAGTTCCTTTATCATTTTTACAAGGATGACGCTGAGGTGACCATTGATAAACTCCTCTCCTCTGTGCAGAGGAAAGGAGAATTTGTCCGTGACTACATTGAGCAGTTCTGAAACTTATCTCTAATGTGTCCAGCAGGGATGCCATTACCAATGTTGTTGTAGACGTGTAGACATAACTTCCTGGACCAAGTGGAGATTCGTATGGGAGCTGTCAAGGCTCATACCTGAAAAGAATTGGTCGAACAAGCTGAGATAGCCGAGAAGTCAGCTAAAAAGTTTGAACCATCTACCCCAAAGGTAAATGGAGGTATAAACAGCAAAGGGCGCGGCAAGATGGCACAATCTTCCCAAGCCAAAGGGAAGGAGACTATGTCCATGGAGTTGTCAGGAGATACTCCTCCAAAGACCAAGAAGAGTGGCATCAATAATCAGGAGTTTAAGTTTCCTCCGAAATAGTACTCCTTCAAAGATGAGCAGGTGGTCACAAGATTTCACCTACTCTAGAAAGGTAATAAATTGAAGCTTCCAGAGGCTCGACGCCCTAACGAAGTGGGACGCACAAACGATCCCAATTATTGTCTTTTTTATAGGATGGTTCATCATCCTACTAACAAGTGCTTTGTCTTCAAAGACAAAATTCAGGCTTTGGTCGATGCTGGGGTTCTAACTTTAAAGTCAGAACAAAAGAAAGTCACAATGGACATGGTGACTCTTGAATTCGGCACTATGCCAAAGGTCACAGTCCCTGATGGATCTTTTCCAATCCCTAAAGCACGGCTGGAGATAAATTATCCTTCAGCTAGACAGCAAAAGATGAAAGGTCTTGTTCCCTTGACATTGAAGACGGGGAAAATCATGAGGATGCATCTAGACCTTGTTCGAGACGAACAATGGGATTCAAATAAATCCAAGTCAAAGGGGAGATCCTGCAACGTTATCTCTATCTTGCCAGATAATGACAATGTAACAATAGCTTCTCTTAGCGATTCTGAAAATGAGAGGCATGCTTCAGTGCACAGGCTGATGTACCCCAGCTAATGGGCACTCGGTTGGGAAAATCGTACTTGAAAAGTACAAAATTGCTGATGAGATACAACAGCAAACGACGTCAGTAGAAGTACCTATTCCAGTTTTAGTCCCGACTTCGGAAAGGAAAAGCAGAAAGAAGTCCAATTTGACCACGTCTTGAAGAAACCTTCAGGCCTGGGACTTAACGTTCATTTCCACTTTGACATATTAGCCCAGCTGGCTAATATCCCAGCTCGTATCACCATACACGAGCTGCTTCGCCTCTCGAAAGAGACAAGAGAAGTACTCAGGGATGCACTGGCTAATTCAGAATCATTTCTAATAAATATGCCAGAAATCGCTAGAGATGACACTCAACCTATGTGTTCTGAATGTCATCATGTACAGTCGAAGGTGCCCGCAGTCACGTTCACAGCTGAGGACATCCTACTTAAGGACAACAAACATGATCGACCTTTATATTATACTGGATACATCGGTTCAACGTGCATTAAAAGGATACAGGTAGATCCAGGGTCGCACTCAGCATTATTCTCAAAAGGCTCCTCTACTTCCTTGGGATACTGCTTTATCGGCTGTCTGCAAAGACTACTACGATATACGATTTTAATGCGGGGAGTAGTCACCCACTCAGAAAAATTCAACTCCGTTATCGAATCGGAGATCTGAAATCAGAAGTGACGTGTTACGTCATTGACGCTGACACGTCATACAACTTGTTGCTAGGATGACCTTAGATCCATGCTAACTGGATCGTTCCTTCTACTCTGCACCAATGCTTCAAGTACGTGGGAGACGATGCAACGGTTTGAACGGTGTTCGCTGAAAAACAACCGTTCAATGGAGTGAAAAATTACTTTGTTGATGCTCTCTTATACCAGGAAGATAGTAAAACATCAAAACAACTGTTACCTGATGACGACAACAACAACAACGAGGCAGATTCTGAGTCCGAAGGAGACATGCCAGCTACTTTGGCTTGTAAACCAATTGTAGCATGTTTCAATGATCCTCAATGTAATAATCCCTCTGAGGATGATGATGAATGGGTGATTAATAATAATATTATCTTTGATTATCCTATGAGTATTGAATTGCTTGAATTTGTTATCAATAGCTCTCTACATATGCCTTTGCACAAACTAAGCATGGCAAGCACATCTATGGATATGTGGAAGGGTCCGTCTTCGTGGTCCCTCCATCCAAAATGAGTCAATCATCGATAGTATTTGGTAGGGCCCGATTGCGAAAGTCTGCAGTTATAGATTCGAGTTCAGACTCGGAACCCCCATAATTTTTTCATTATGCACGATCAGCATAGCATATGATGAGAAAAATGGGATACAACCTGCAGCATGAGAGTGGCCTGAATTTCGAAAAAGGACGACGTGATTTTCTACATAATTTAATGTCGAAAGGAAAACTGGCAAATTACTATGATAAAACATACAGGGGGTTGGGATATGTTACACCTCCACCTCCTACATCATTTCAATTCAAAGATAAAAAAACCGATCCTGCACGCTCTGCCTTTTCATCCAAGTGGGAGTCAGATGCTAGTATGGGAATGCTTTTCAAGAATCTCTCCGTTAATATGACTTCGTTCAGTCAATTGGAGCATGGGGAGGCTATTGAAACATTTGATGCTGAACTATGGAATTAGCAACTGGATTTTCAGTGGAAACAGCAATTCGAACAACGCGAACCGCCTACTGAGGACAAAGTGGTTCAGGTTAATTTGGGTAGTCAAGATCACCCTAAACCCATCTCTATAAATGAGAGTTTATCACTTACAAAGAGAGAAGAATTGATAGCACTCATAGGAGAGTATCTCAATGTCTTTGCATAGAATTATGAAGATATGCCAGACTTGATCCGCAAGTAGCCATCATCGACTGAATATTAAGCCTGACATCAAGCCAGTGAAGCAACAACAACGACGATTTTGCCCAGATATTACGGGAGTCATTGTTGAGGTTCATAAACTCATCGCATGTGGTTTCATATGGGAAGAGTAACACCCGGATTGGGTTACCAACATTGTCCTCGTTCTTAAGAAGAATGAAAAAATCTGGGTCTGTATTGATTACCGTGATCTCAATGTAGCATGCCCTAAAGATGAGTTCACATTGCTCATCACTGACGTCATGATTGACAATACCTGCGGCTTTAAGAGAATGTCTTTCATGGATGGCTTCTCAGGGTACAATCAAATCAAGATGTACCCAGAGGATGAGAAACATACTTCATCCGGACACCGTTAGGGGTATACTGCTATACTGTGATGCCCTTCGGATTAAAGAACGCGGGATCAACTTATCAGCGTGCAATGAGTACAATTTTTCGCGATTACTTCCGAAAGACAGTAGAATGCTATGTCGCCGACATTGTTGTTAAAAGTCGCAATAAGAATGATCACCTTCGTGACCTAAGAACAATGTTCGATATAATGTGAGCCCATCAGCTGAAAAGGAATCCAACAAAATCCTTCTTGGGGGTTTCAAGTGGCAAGTTCCTAGGATTTATTGTTACATCAAAAGGATTCATCTTGACCCAAACAAGGTTAAAACTATTTAGAGCATGCATCCACCTAAGAATCTCAAAGAGTTTAGGGGTCTACAAGGTAGATTGGCCTATATCAGAAGATTCATCACAAATCTTTCAGGCCGTTGTCAACCATTCACCCGGCTTATGAAAAAGGGTGTTTTTTTGTATTAGATAAAGCTTGTCAAGAAGTTTTTGAGGATATCAAAAGATACATCACTAAATCTCCAGTTTTAGTGGCTCCCACATTAGGAAAATCATTCATGCTTTATGTGAAAGGTATGGACTATTCTCTTGGTGCTCTGCTTGCTCAAAAGAACGATGACGGCTACGAACAGGTGATTTACTATCTGAGAAGGACTCTGATAGGGGGTGAATCTCGTTATAACCCTATTGAGAAGGAATGTTTAGCTCTTAACTTTGCTATTCAGAAGATGCGGCATTACTTGGTTGGCCAAACCATACATGTCATTTTCAGAGTTAATCCTCTGTGTCTCCTCATGACGAAACCAGGATCACTGAATTTAAGATTAGCTAAGTGGGTCATCCTCTTGTCTTAAGATGACATGCTCTTCGTCCCACAGAAGACAGTCAAAGGTTAGGCGCTTACAGACTTCCTAGCCGCTCATCCGGTTTTGGAAAGCTCAAACCTTCATGAAGATATTCCAAATGAGATTTTCGAATCTAATATAATTTCAGAAGACGAAGTATGGCAAATGTTCTTTGATGGAGCATCAAGAACAGGCCCTAAAATCATGATCATTGCTGGTGTGGGGTTGTATTTATCTCATTACAAAATCATGTTCTTCCTAGGGCATTTTCATTGACGGAACCATGTTCCAACAATGTGGCAGAATATAATGCTCTACTTATCGGCCTTCAGTTCGCCCATGGAATGGGGGTACGTTACCTTGAAGCTTATGGTGATTCAAAACTGATTATTAATCAGGTTAAAGGAGAATACGAGGTTCGCCACGGAGATTTGGTACCCTATTACCATCCAGTCATCAAAATAACTAATTTATTTGATGGCTTTTACATCGGTCATGTGTCCCGATCCCAAAATACTAAGGCTGACGCTTTGGCTGCACTAACGGCTACATTGGCCTTACCGATCGACACAACGTATCATCTTACCATGGCTACTTGACACCTTGTTTGCCCTGAACATGTGTTGGAAACTAAGGAGGTCCATGTAACTTCAATGGATTTCAAACCTAGAGTTGGCGATTTTCCCTCACTGACTACGCTTTGCATGACATATTGTCGGACGACCCTAAAGAAGCGGCTTTTATTCAACGAAAGTCTCTCTGTTTCTGCTATGATCTGATAGTAAAGACACTCTACTGTCACTCATTTAATGGTATCCTACTCCGTTGCCTCTCTAATTCTGAGGCATAAGAAGTGCTTAAAGAGGTGCACGATGGTATATGCGGAGCTCATCAACCAGGTCCGAAACTCAAGGATCAATTGCACAGGCTTGGATACTATTAGCCAACCATGATAGCCGATGCTATCAAATATGCCCAGAGGGGTAAAGCCTGCTAAATTCATGCAGACGTTATACATCAACCACCGGAGTTGCTCCATCCGACTGTTGCTTCGTGGCTATTCAAAGAATGAGAAATCGATGTCATAGGACCTATCAGCCCCTCGTTAACAAAAGGTCGTCGGTTCATCTTAGTAATAACTGATTATTTCTAGAAGTGGGCAGAGGTTATACCACTTATTGAAATTAAAACTTCCAACATGATCAA
This sequence comes from Agave tequilana, assembly GCA_038442645.1. Lineage (NCBI taxonomy): Eukaryota > Viridiplantae > Streptophyta > Magnoliopsida > Asparagales > Asparagaceae > Agave > Agave tequilana. The sequence goes on from JAVJIF010010753.1 coordinate 41,006, forward strand.
CTTTATCAAACACCATGTCATTCATTGGTTTGGTGTTCCTAGGCGGATTATTCATGATAATGGTCCCCAATTTGCAAGCCAAGTATTCTATCGGTTCTGCGATAAATACCTGATTCAGAAAGTGACATTGACTGCTTATAACCCTGCTGCTAATGGCTTAGCAAAAGCATTTAATAAGACAATTATCAAGTTACTCAAGAAATTTGTTTCATCAAGTAAGCGAGACTGGAATTAGAAGCTCGGTGAATGTCTTTTGGCCTACTGAACCATGGTTCGAACCCCGACAGGCAATACGCCTTTTCTCTCTGGTATACGGGTACGAAGCATTAATACCATTAGAGATCCAGATGTTGTCACTACGGGTTGCCTTAGCAACCAAGATGACAAAGGAAGACAATGATCGGTTACGTCTTCAAGAACTTGAAGCCCTAAATGAGAAACGATTATAAGCTCAACAACACATTGAGCTGTACCAAGCTCGAATCTCGAAAGCCTTCAACAAGAAGGTTAAGCAAAGGTTTTCCAGAAAGGAGATTTGATTTTGGCCGTCAGATGACCCATGATCATGACGCATAAAACCAAAGGTAAATTTCAGCTCAAATGGGAAGAACCGTTCGTAATAGAAACAGTCTACTCAAATGGAGCATATCGCCTTATAACCCCAGACGGTGATACACTCATGATGTCAATCAATGGCAGATTCTTAAAGAAATACTGTCATGGATAGGATCCTTCTTATGATCAGGTTAACATTACACCTCTGATCAGAACTTTTAGATTCAAGATGTTTGGGAAGAGTGACAAGGAAAAGTTTCTTTCTTTCTCTAATGGATCATATTGCCACCAACCAGTGTCGAGCCGATCGAACACCGGTTGCATTAAAGAAAAAATAATGTTACTTCAGTTTTAGCCTTGTCACTCTTCTTTAATTCACTGTTAACCAGCATCGAGCCAATCGAACACCGGTTACATTGAAATAGAAACAAGGTTATGAATGTCGATTTTAGCCTTGTCACTCTTCTCTAGTTCACCTATGAACTTGTCAGAAGCTGTCATGTTGACAGACCACATCACCGTCAATCGACGTCGAGCCAATGGAACATTGATGATGCATGATGTCAACATTAAGGCAATGACAAAGATGGATTAGGGTTTGAGATTCAAGATGTTTGGAAGAGCACCAAAGAAAATGTCACGCCTTGCTTCCCAAAATATACTAAAGCGGAGACGCGACACGAGTCGGCGACACATATACGCAAGGAAAATACCTCACGTATACGCGCTAAACCTTAAGTAAACCAAAACAAGCTATAAATCAAAACTGTAATAAATCATGAATATTACAATATCACATATAAGTATCCACACATGATATCATATAAATAAAGACTAGAATAACAACTGAATCTGATATATCGAGAATAAAGAAATAACAGAAAGACAAGAGAGATGAGAATATCAGAATCAAATAGAGAGAAGCTCCAGCTCTTCGCAAAGCGTACGGTCTCAACGAACACCTGAACAATAGAAACAAAGCGTCCAATATCTGGACGTGCAAATTCAGGGTCGTCAGAAAGCGACCTGGTGAGTGTGTGTGTAAAGGGAGAACTCGTGCATGAAAACAATGTGCATAGAATAATAAAAGAATAACTGCAGATATAAGATGACTAAATAACATAATAAGAAGACAACTAAAGGATAAACGAAAACAACATTTATGTAGATAAAAGTCAACTATCACAACTGTAAATAAACAACTGATGTCAAGATGTATAACCTAGCATATGTCACTAGTCTGATTGGTTATTATTAACGTAACTAATGTAGTACTTTTTGCTGTGTCCCATACCACAGCCGTTTTCCCACATATCAAACAAAGTTATCGTTATTGTAATTGCCCACTGATGTAGTGCATGTGTTTTGAAAGAGTACCGTGCATGCCCGGTACCATAGTCTAACACCCCTGGTACTGAACCAGGACAAGCCGCAAGGCTCTAATATATGAAGACCACAGCCCCACACGAAAAGACAACTAGTGTGGCGCTATAATCCGGGCATAGCCCTGACAATTGACAACTGAATAGGTAGCCAGCACTACCTTGGTTCCCTATGGTTGGAACCCACAACTCAGTACCATAAGAAGTCCTTTCAAAATACACGACATGCATCATCAGGCAATTACCCCTGTTCCCCGGGTTATGATATCTTTTATTAGCAAACAACAATATGAGTTATTATTAAGAGTAACTAATATCTCCAGCAGCTAGTGATGTCAATAATAGCTGATAATCTGACAACTGACAACTGATAACTGATAACTGAGTAGCTGACAACTAATATCTGACATCTGAAATAGGATACTGGAGATATAGCCACTAACACAACTGAACACTAATCATTGATAACTGATACAGGTTCCTATCAACTATGAAATTAAAGTGAACAATCATAGATGTTTCATGAAGTGGTACAAGTAATCGAACTGGTAAAATATAACAGAAAGTCACATGAAATGATAACATTAATATGTAAACGCATACCAATAACGGTAAATAAGGAAATGCACAGGAACGAACACTCACATGAAATGACACGATTTAGGAACCGAATCGCCGTCTGGTTTCACTACACGAACCGGTACTGATCTACGGATCAACCGATGGGCTGGTCTTCGAATCACCATTGTATCGGGTCCACAATGAGCACGAATTCGAATCGGGTCCGGGTCTCCTGCAGCTGGGTTCGAATCTCACCGAACGGGTCCGAAATACTGTAGCACGTAACCAACACATACATATAAACATAAATACATGCTTAACACCCATGCATGCATACGGATGCATACGCTTATACCCACACACACACATATACAAGTATACGCATACACCAACATACATGCATACTTAAATAAATACCAACACACACATATACATACCCTGCATACACTATACATACATACATATATTAAAACACATACACAACTACCCACGCACACACACTTGCATGCATGCATATAAATCCATGCAAACACTAACCTATTTCATTACAAATGCATTGGTACACATATTTACACATTTACCCTACCAACATAATTCATGCATGCATATATATTTACCAACATACCCCTATACATTTAATTAAACTTCAACATTATTACACTTTTACCCTTAAACATGTAAGTGCACTAACCTCGGGGAGATTTGCGGCGCACCGACGGAGGCTCTGGCGGAGGCGTCGGGGGTCGCGGAGGGTGTCGTTGGATAGAGAATCTCGCCGTGAAGGGCATGGGTGCGTTTGCGCTCGTCGACGGCAATCAACAGCGATCCACGGTGAGATGAAAAATGGCATCCCACACATGAAATAAAACACACATTAATATGTACAATCCCAAACATGTAAATATCTTCATAACACTTAATAACTTACACACACACATATATTATCTTAGACAAAACCAAAGGAAAAAGGAGGCTCACCCAACAAGGGCACGGCAAGGGGAGCAGCGACCAATGGTGAGTGGATGAGAAGGCTACTCGGTTAGTGGCTTGCGCAGGGCGGTGGAGGAGGAGAGGCTATAGGGGAGCTGCTGAGGCTGCACAGGGGGGGCTCGGGGCTGTTGCGCCATGGAGAATGGGGAGACCATGGAGATTGGTGGTGTGCGGAGGTGGATGGTGGAGGAGCTTCGGCATGATTGGTGCGGGCAAGGAGGGGATTCGGCTGTGGATGCGCTGCGAGGAGAAAGGATGTGTTGTCGGCGTTCCGGGCTACTGTAGGCTGTTGCCGCACATGGGGGTGGGGGTTGTACACGGCATGGGCATGGAGGTGGGCTAGAATGGAGGGTGGGCGTGGGGTGATGGGTGGCTATGAAGAGGAGATGGAAGCTAATTTGATTAGGGTTAGGGTTAGGAAATATAAGAGAGATTATATAGGATTAGTTAATGGGTTTGAGATAGTGGGTTTCGGGTTAGATCCAAATGGGTAAATGGGTAATGGGATATGGAAATGGGTTAGATTTAGGCTAATGGGTTGAGAGAATAGGAATAAGAAGGAGAAGGAATAATACTACTACTAAAAATAAATAATAATAATTAATAATAAATAATTAGTAATAATAATTAGTCTTAAGGAAACAACCATTACTAATAATAACTATTAATAATAATAGTAATTAACAATAACATTAATAATCATAATGGTTAGCAATCACATATTAATTAATCAACATTAATAATAATAATACTAATTTTAATTAACAACAACAATAATAATAATAGAAATAATAATTAGCAATTACTACTACCACTAATACTTATACTAATATTAAAATAAATAAATAAAATAATAATAACACTAATAATAGTAGTCTTAATAATTAACCATACAATAATAATAATAAATAATAATATTAGTAATACTATTAATAATTAATAAGCACTAACAATATTAAAAATAATAATACTAATAGTAATAAGTAATTAAAAATACTGATAAGAAATAATGGCAATAGTATATAAAGCCAAAGTGTCATTTACTATCTTAAAAATAAATTTTCATATTTAATAATAATAATAATCACAAGAAAGAAAATAATAAATTAAGTTGATTAAAAAAATAATCAGTAAAGCGGAATAAATACTATAGGAAACATAAAAATACAGTATTACTAACTAGGGATCTTACAGAAAAGCTTCTTTCCTCATTCAATGAATCACATCATGATCGAATAAAGTCGAACCGACCAAACATGGGTGATATTATGATGCATGAGTGAACATCAAAGAAAAGATAAAGGCAAAATGTTAAATTTTTAGCCTTGTCACTCTTCTCTAGCATATAAATATGCATCTATCTTCAACTTAGAAGAATATGTCATATTTTGAAGTCAAGCATGTTTAAGCAATAGTTTCAGGCATTCTTCTTTATAATTAGAAGGATGGTTTATTTAGCCTGACTTTTCTATATACAGTGGTGGCATACCTCCTTGCTCCTGTTCGATCGATCGAAGCTTAACCCAACGACAAGAACATTCGAACGAGCAAATAAAAGATCAAATGAGTTTATCAAGCCGAACTCATTGAAGAAGGTTCGTGATGTATCCTTTTGTAGAACCTTTCCACTGTTTTCACGTTCATATCAAAGCGTGGTAACCAAACAAATGAAAGAACAAATGAGTTTATCAAGCCAAACTCGTTAAAAAGGCTCGCGGCGCATCCTTTTGCAGAACCTTTCCACTGTTTCCACGTTCATATCGAAATATGAACCTTTCCAACATGGAGACAAAATAAAGATTGGCAGAGACTTCACGAGGAAGGATAATCTCTAGATAAAAGATCTCACAGAATTCGTGTCCACTCCTTCAATCCACAGCTCACCTACGGAGTGAAAACTCAGGAGATACATTACGTTACTTAAAGTAACAAAATGATCCTACACCTCTAACGGTTAAGGATAGAGAAAAATGTTGGCTCTTAAGCCTAATATAAGTCTTTGACAGCTCATCATGCTGAAGGGAATAGCATGACTAGCCCAACTCAAACGGTAGTTGATAAAGGCATACCAAACCCGTTGACAACTGAGAGTTTGCTAAAAATCCTAAGGGTCCTGATCCCATTTGACTCCTCTTCAAAACCACTTACCAATTCCCGTCCATGAAATGGTAGGACCAAATAAAATAATATTAATTTCTCTTGCAAAATAAATCACGAGTCAAACCTATCATGTTAACACTAAACCTCTGGTAGTGAGACTCTAACATGTTCCCGGCGGATAAAATCAATATCTCCAATATATCAAAATTCCACATGTTGTTCTCTTAATAGAATGATAGGTGCATTTAAATTGCTGTTATGTTCAAATATCTCTGATAGGCTGCTTTACAAATCTCCTCCTAAATCCCCACGGAGTTTTTTTGTCACGTTAATGATTACCTCTGACATATAATAGGATTCCTAATTCTTGACTCCCCAGCGAGTTTCTGGTAGACTTTCTTCAAAATTTATTGTCCCCCTTTCAAGTCCCCAATAGACTCTCTTGGTTGTCACGTTAATAATATGCCTCTGACAATTTCGTCCAAATAAAATCCAAAGGAGATATTAATTTTCCCACGGAGTTTACAATCAAATCCTATTTTCCCAATGAAATTCTTTATTTCTTTTACCGTCATGTCCATCTTGTCACCTCTGAACGGTAAAAATCCTGAACTTGGTGGCTTCTCAATCAGTTACGTCCATGATACCTCTGAGCTGACAGATAACTAAGTCCCATCTTTCAGTCCAGTAGGGACTATCCCTTTTGCCTTTATGTCCAGTTCGCCACCTCTGAGCGGTAGGGTTTTGAGTCTTGCAACTTCTAGTCAGTTATGTCCATATTACCTCTTAACTGACGGATACCTAGATCTCTCTCTTTATTGTACTCTAACTGTCATGTCCAGTTCACTACCTCTGAACAGATTAGTCCATAACTTTATTCTCCTTTCCTCTACCAAGGCCGGGAGTTCTTGCTGTCATGTTAATAGTAAACCTCTGAACAGTGGATTGCAAGTCTGAGATCTTTTAGTTGGTCATGTCCAGTCAACCACCTCTGAACCAGCAGGACCCTAGATCCAATCTATCTTTGCAACTCTTGTGGACTAGCAATCTTTCTTTGCAACTCTTGTGGACTAGCTGCCAAATTAATACGACTACCTCTAGCAGCAGATTCGAAGTTTAGTACGTCTTAGTCTATCATATTTAGTTTATCACCTCTGAATAGACAGGTCCTTAAAATCAGATTCACCTCTATTTTGTCATCATGTCCAGATCATCACCTCTGAATGGAAAATTTTTGACCAATCATACCTAATTTGTTACTATTAGCTGACAAATTCTAAACTTCATTTTTCTAGTTCAGTAGGAACTATCACATGGTTGTGGTGTCTAATCCATCATAACCTATTGATAAATCTGATGGTCTTTAATCTTTCATATTCATAATTACCTCTGAAAAGTAAAGATCATCAAACTCACTTTGTCCCATTTTTATCCCAACGAGATTTGAATCAAGTCATTTTTAAATTTATTGGTGATAATTTATCAGATAACTAATTCTATCATGTTGTCAACCTCTGAATATATTAGTCAATATTCTCATGGTATAAGTTGGAAGACTATATCGTTATCTCCTTTCTTTGAGAGTTATAATATAACTTGACATTTATTGCATACTTAGAAGATAGAACAAGCAGGTCAAGGCAGGAGCTTCGCCTAGACAAATCCTTCGCCTGATCAGGCAGAATATTAGCTTCGCCAGGAAGCTTAAAAAAGGGTCTAAAACCCTTCTCCAAAGATCAGTCAAATGCAGAGACCAAGAGAATTCAATCCCTAAAATAGCTAGTAAAGCTAAGAAAATTAAGAGAGATAAACTCCCTAAAGTCACTAGATGACAGAGGCTCACCAGCTTCTAGTCGGGTAATAACCAGAGTAAGAGTCCCCACTACATCAGGGACCTCAATCTCCTTGCTTGAGCAATGGGTAGATATCATGAACAAACTTTTCAAAGTATGTTTCTCTGAAAAGAACTACAAGAGTTCTATTTGAAAATCACCTAGGGGGGGTGAATAGGTGATAATGCTAATCAATGCACAATTTAAAAATATGATGCAACAATCTCACAAAGCAAGTGAATATAGCAATGAATGTAGAGAGCAAGTAATAAGAGCAATGAAAATAGAGCAAGTAATAAGAGCAAGTAAACCAAACGCAAACACCGAGAATTGTTATCGAGGTTCGAGCACCAAGCTCTACTTCCCCGCCTTCCCCAGAAGGATTCCAACCACTTCCACTATCACAACGATGTCACAAATACACCGGAGTACCCAACTCCACAATCTCAAGTACAAGCAATCTCTGAGTAGTCAAAAGACCACAAACTCTCTCTTGCAAAATTCTCTTCCGTTACAAAGGTCCTTAGAGAACAATGAGTAGGAATGAAGCTCTTGTATGCAAGGAGAAAAGAAAAAGAAATCAGAGAGTTCTTGAAAACACTTCAGAAAATGAGAGAGAATTTCAGCACAAAAACCAAGAAACCAAGTCTTTTGAATGCCTTAAACTTGTGGAAATTTTGAGAATTTTTCTAGTAACCAATCTCTCCCTAAACACCCTATTATAGGAGAGGGCTAGGGTTTAGAGATAAAACATATTTAAGGCTAATCAGAATGTATTAAAACCAAAACATGTCACTTAAACACACTTAAGTGAGAAAAGGACAAAAATAAACCAGCTCAGAAAATAGCTGTTACTGTTCAAACGGCTAGCTCGTTCGACCGCCCGGTCGACCGCTAGTTCAAAAAAATAGTTGTTGCAGGCTAACGGTCGACCGGCCGGTCGACCCAAACAAACAGAGAGCAGAGTCTTGCAGACAGGCAGGTCGCGGTCGACCGTCCGGGTCGACCATGAAACGTGCACACTGACACGCACTGCTGCCAGAACTCCGGTCGACTGGGTCGGCCAACCGGCTTGACCTGACATGGGGTCGGTCGACCCAGGCGGTCGACCGGCTCAGGTCAAAAGCCAAAATAAAAATGGAATTTTGAGGAGAGGACTATTTTTAACAAAATAGTTTTGAATAGGGATAAATATAATGGATAAAAATGAGCTTGTAGGCTGAAGATTGTATGCAAACTATTTTTGTACATATTATAGGAAATATTTTTGGAAACAAGATGTGCGCAAAAACGTGTGTGATAGAGCTTCAAACCTATTCACTATTCTTTAACAAAACTCTAAATTAAAAACAAATCTAATAAATTATCTTGAGCAATCTTGAAGTTTTGAGCCATGCAATACCTTGCTAGAGCCTTCTCTTCTATATTCCTTCCTTGATGTGCAAAAAGCCTTCTTTACTTCATGAACCTAGAATTTCTTGCAATAGCTAAGCAATGGCCTCCAAATATGGTACAAACCTGAAACTTATCTTAACAAACTAATTAGTACCATATAGCTCCTATTTGGTTTGTTATCATCAAAACTCTAAACAAATGGAGAGTGTAACCTTATGGGCCAACAATCTCCCCTTTTTGATGATGACAAAACAAATAGGCTATAAGCAAAACTATAGGGGAGGAGAAAGCTCCCCCTCAAATTATGCTATCATAAAAACAATGTAAGGTGCAAGCAAAAACCATCAAACAAAAAACCATGTGATTAAAAATCAAAATATGCTTGCAAAACAAAACACTTAAACTCAAATTACAAGAATTCATGAAAACACATCAACCTATATAAACTCATATGGAACCAAAACCATATGAACTCATATCTTTATCACATAAAACTCATTCTCCCCCTTTTTGTCATACATCAAAAAGGGTTATGAAAACAATTTTATTCAATAACACAAACATTAAGTTCACCACAAATGAAAGAAAATCTAGCAAAATCAAGTGGTTTAGTGAAAATATCGGCTAGTTGCAAATCCGTAGAAACATAATCAATATCTATATCTCCTTTCTCAAAATGATCTCTAAGAAAGTGATATCTAATCTCAATGTGCTTGGTCTTACTATATTGATTTGCATTCTTGTCATATGTATAGTACTAGTATTATCACAAAATATTTTTATATGGTTATAATGCAAATCATAATCAAGGAGAGTATGTTTCATCCAAAGGACTTGTGCACAACAAGCCCCCGCGGCAACATACTCCGCCTCGATGGTTGAGAGAGCTACGGAATTTGTTTCCTAGAGGACCATGAAACAAGACAATTACCAAGAAATTGACATGTCCCACTAGTACTCTTTCTATCTACTCTACAACCCGCATAGTCGGCATCCGAATAACTCGTCATTGAGAAATCTCCGGTTTTCGGATACCATAGACCCATTCCAATCGTTCCCTTAATATAACGAATAATGCGTTTTACCACAATAAGATGAGACTCTTTGGGACACAATTGAAATCTAGCACAAAGACACACACTAAACATGATATCCGGCCTACTTGCCGTCAAATATAAAAGACTACCTATCATGCTTCTAAACAATTTAATATCAACATTTTTACCTTGGTCATCCTTATCAAGCTTGGTTGTAGTTGCCATGGGAGTGTGCAAACTTTAGAGTCTTCAAGTCCAAACTTCTTTACGAGTTCCTTTGTGTATTTGGCTTGGCATATGAAGTTTCCATCTTGCAATTGCTTGATTTGGAGTCCAAGAAAGAAATTAAGCTCACCCATTGAAGACATTTCAAACTCACATTGCATAACCTTTTCAAATTCCTTACATAAAAAACTCATTAGTAGAACCAAAAATTATATCATCAACATAAATTTGCACAATTAAAATATCATTATCAACATGCTTAGTGAATAGTATTGTATCTACTTTGCCTTTAATAAAATCATTTGAAATGAGAAAACTAGAAAGCCTTTCATACCAAGCTCTTGGAGCTTGTTTCAATCCATACAAAGCTTTATCAAGTTTAAAAACAAAATCGGGATGGACATGATCAACAAAACTGGGAGGTTGAGCAACATAAACTTCTTCATTTATAAAACCATTCAAAAATGCACTTTTCACATCCATTTGAAAAAGTTTAAAATTTTTGAAAGATGCAAAAGCTAGTGTCATCCGTATGGCTTCAAGCTGTGCTACGGGTGCAAAGGTCTCCTCAAAGTCAATTCCCTCAACTTGAGTGTAACCTTGGGCCACTAACCTAGCCTTATTCCTAATCACATTTTCGGACTCATCCATCTTATTCCTAAAGATCCACTTAGTACCAATTATTGGTCTATCGTGGGGCCTAGGAACATGATGCCAAACTTGGTTGCGCGCTCAAATTGATTGAGTTCCTCTTGCATGGCTAGCAACCAATATGAGTCCGCCTCGGCTTCGAGGATGCTTTTGGGTTCAAAATGAGAAATGAAAGCAAAGTTACCACATAGGTCATGGAGTTTGGAGCGAGTTGTTACCCCTTTAGATGCATCACCTAAGATGAGCTCCTTGGGATGATTTGTGGCATATCTCCAAGCTTTAGGAAGCGGTTGAGAGCTTTCCTCTTTATTCTCTTGAACGTCACCAATTGGTTCTTGCTTATCATCTTGAGCGGGTGAGTCCTTCAAGGATAGTCTCTCCATGTTATCACCTAATGGTTCAATCTCTACAACATTCTCAACAAACACATTAGATTCTTCAAATTTAACATGCATGGATTCTTCAATGGTAAGTGAAGATCTATTGAATACTCTATAAGCTTTACTAGTTGTAGAATATCCAACAAAGATTGCTTCATAAGCCTTAGCATTAAATTTACCCAAGTTATCTTTAGTGTTCAAAACAAAACACTTGCAACCAAAAACTTTGAAATATGCAACATTAGGTTTTCTAGAATGATACATTTCAAAAGATGTTTTGGAAGAATTTTACATAAATAAATACGATTTGATATATAGCATGCGGTGTTTACGGCCTCGGCCCATAGATATTGAGGGAGATCATACTCACTTATCATTGTCCTAGCCATCTCTTGAAATGTTCTATTTTTCCTTTCTACAACTCCATTTTGTTGTGGAGTTCTAGGACAAGACATTTCATGCTTAATTCCCTTTTCATCACAATAAGTCATGAAGAGTTGGTTAACAAACTCACCACCTCTATCACTCCTTATTCTCAAAATCGAAAAACCTTTTTCTTTTTCAACTCTTTTTCGAAAAATCTTAAAATGAGAAAAAGCTTGATCTTTGTGTTCCAAGAAGAAAACCCAAGTGAAACGGGAAAAATCATCAACTAAAACAAATGCAAATCTACTACCATTTAAGCTCTTAGTTTTAGTAGGTCCAAAAAGATCCATATGAATTAATTCTAAAGGCCTAGTTGACATGATATCCTTGATTGGTTTGAAGGAAGACTTGGTTTGTTCCCAAGTTGGCACGCACCACAAATGCGGTCTTTCTCAAACTTCAAGTAAGGAATACCCTTCACCAATTCCTTTGAATTAATCCTAGAAAGATGGTCAAAAGATGCATGTCCTAATCTTCTATGCCAAAGCCAAGAATTTTCATCAAAAGCATTTAAGCATTTAGTAGAACATTCCACATTAAGCATGTCAATGATATAAACATTATCATCACGAAAACCGGTGAGAATACAATCATTGGTTTTAATATCAAAAATTTTGCAAGAAGAATCATCAAAAACAACTTTAAGTCCACGGTCACAAAATTGACTAATACTAAGCAAGTTATGCTTCAAACCATCAACAAGAGATACATTTCTATAATAGGAGATGAACCAATTTGAATGTTACCTATACCGATGATAGTGCCCTTGGAGTCATCCTCGAAGGTGACGGAGCCACCTTCCTCGTACCTTGATAGGGTTGTAAAGTTATTGATGTCCCACGTCATGTGTCTTGAACAACCACTATCAAGCTACCACCGCTCCCTACGTCTTGGAGCCTTGGTGTGTACCTACATCAAATAGTTTAGGACTTGATTTTGGTACCCACATTTTCTTGGGTCCTAAAGAGTTAGTTTCATTAACCCAAACAAGATTATTGGTTCTATTTATTTGGTCATAACAAAATTTAGCCAAATGTCCATTCTTACCACAATATGTGCATCTATACACTCTTCCATATTAAAAGCATAGTGAGTGTGTGATTTGTGAGCATGAGAATTGTGAGCATGAAAAGATTTAGCATGAGAAGTGTTATGTGTAGTGTGAGCATGAGGAATCTTAATATGTGAATCTTTAGCATGAGAGGTGTGCTTTTTAGAAAACATTTCTTCAAGTTTCTTAGTGTTAAAAGCACAATCCTTTAAAGTCTTTTCAAAATCAACAATTCTAGTTTTCAAAGAAGAAATTTCTTTTTCATCAATCTTAGGAATTTTGCTTTACAAGCAACTTTGTAAGCACAAAATTCATTTTGGGTAGAAATGAGATTTGAAGAAATTTCATCTTTTTCTTTAGAAATAATAGCAAGTTGATTTTTGAGAAAAGCAACTTCCTTTTCCAATTAGAGCATTCAATCTTTTTATTATCATAGGTTTCTGAAAGTTCAACAAAGGCATGAAGAAGAACTTCTTTGCTTAATTCATCATCTTCATCATCAAGAGGTTGAGGGTTACCTTTGGTGTGTTTGCCATGAAACACATATTCGCTATATCCGCCTCTTCCTCGGACTCGCTTTCCGAATCCCAAGTTGCCTTGTACGCTTTCTTTTCTTCCGGTTTCTTTGGCTTGAAGGAGGAGGTCATCTTCTTCTTGAACTCCGGGCAATCCGCCATGATGTGTCCGGGCTTTCGGCAATTGTAGCATATAATTCTCCTCTCCTCTTTGCCTTCAAATTTCCTTCGGAAGTTGAGCTTGTTCCTCCAGTACATTCTCTTCACATTGCGAACAAGTAGTGATTGCTCTTCATCTTCTTCTTCATCTTCATCATCTTCAAGAGTGGATGAAGACTTGAAGGCTATGGATTTCTTCTTTAGTGGAGCGGCCTCTTCTCTTGCTTTCTTTTCCATCTCATAGGTCTTTAAGTTCCCAATGAGACTAATTAGGTCCATCTCATCCTTGTCGTTCAATTCTTTTAAGGTGGTGGCCTTGATCTCCCATGATGTAGGAAGTGCCCGAATCACTTTTCGCACCTTTTGGTCATTGGAGATGTCATCACCTAAAGAAGAAAGAGCATTGGTGATTTTAGTAAATCTAGTAATCATACAATCAATAGATTCTTCATCAATCATTTTAAAGGATTCATATTGGGACCTTAAGAGATCTATCTTAGCTCTCTTAACTTGTGAAGTCCCCTCGTGTGTGACCAATAAATGTTGCCAAATCTCATAGGCGGATTGGCAATGAATTACCCGTGTAAGGTCATCCTCATTCAAGGCGGTTAAGAGGGAATTTTGGGCCTTGGAGTTAGCCTCATATTCTCTAAAGTTGAAGTCGGTCCATGTGCTCTCATCACTATCGGGTGCAACATAGGGTTTGGTCAATGATTTAGCTACTAAGCTACCTAAAGATTGCAAAAAGATAGTCATCCTAACCTTCCAAATAGGGAAGTTGAGTCCATCAAATTTAGGAGGGGTTTTGATGTTATCGGCCATGTTTACTAGTGAATGACAAATGGAATACAAATGTTGATTAGCAAATTTTAAGGATCTCTCTATGGATGTTAAGCCAAAACCTAGAGTCCAAGCTCTGATACCAATTGAAAATCACCTAGAGGGGGGGTGAATAGGTGATAATGCTAATCAATGCACAATTTAAAAATTATGATGCAACAATCTCACAAAGCAAGTGAATATAGCAATGAATGTAGAGAGCAAGTAATAAGAGCAATGAAAATAGAGCAAGTAATAAGAGCAAGTAAACCAAACGCAAACACCGAGAATTGTTATCGAGGTTCGAGCACCCAGCTCTACTTCCCCGCCTTCCCCAGAAGGATTCCAACCACTTCCACTATCACAAAGATGTCACAAATACACCGGAGTACCCAACTCCACAATCTCAAGTACAAGCAATCTCTGAGTAGTCAAAAGACCACAAACTCTCTCTTGCAAAATTCTCTTCCCTTACAAAGGTCCTTAGAGAACAATGAGTAGGAATGAAGCTCTTGTGTGCAAGGAGAAAAGAAAAAGAAATCAGAGAGTTCTTGAAAACACTTCAGAAAATGAGAGAGAATTTCAGCACAAAAATCAAGAAACCAAGTCTTTTGAATGCCTTAAACTTGTGGAAATTTTGAGAATTTTTCTAGTAACCAATCTCTCCCTAAACACCCCTATTTATAGGAGAGGGCTAGAGTTTAGAGATGAAACATATTTAAGGCTAATCAGAATGTATTAAAACCAAAACATGTCACTTAAACACACTTAAGTGAGAAAAGGACAAAAATAAACCAGCTCAGAAAATAGCTGTTACTGTTCAAATGGCTAGCTCGGTCGACCGCCCGGTCGACCGCTAGTTCAAAAAAATAGCCGTTGCAGGCTAACGGTCGACCGGCCGGTCAACCCAAACAAACAGAGAGCAGAGTCTTGCAGACAGGCAGGTCGCGGTCGACCGTCCGGGTCGACCGTGAAACGTGCACACTGACACGCACTGCTGCCAGAACTCCGGTCGACTGGGTCGGCCGACCGGCTTGACCTGACATGGGGTCGGTTGACCCAGGCGGTCGACCTGCTCAGGTCAAAAGCCAAAATAAAAATGAAATTTTGAGGAGAGGACTATTTTTAACAAAATAGTTTTGAATAGGGATAAATATAATGGATAAAAAATGAGTTTGTAGGCTGAAGATTGTATGCAAACTATTTTTGTACATATTATAGGAAATATTTTTGGAAACAAGATGTGCGCAAAAACGTGTGTGATAGAGCTTCAAACCTATTCACTATTATTTAACAAAACTCTAAACTAAAAACAAATCTAATAAATTATCTTGAGCAATCTTGAAGTCTTGAGCCATGCAATGCCTTGCTAGAGCCTTCTCTTCTATGTTCCTTCTTGATGTGCAAAAAGCCTTCTTTGCTTCATGAACCTAGAATTTCTTGCAATAGCTAAGCAATGGCCTCCAAATATGGTACAAACCTAAAACTTATCTTAACAAACTAATTAGTACCATATAGCTCCTATTTGGTTTGTTATCATCAAAACTCTAAACAAATGGAGAGTGTAACCTTATGGGCCAACACTATTTATAGACCTCATGGCCTGACCACGCCGCTGCCACTTCAAGCCTAGAAGCGCAGGCGAAGTTAAAGCATTTAAATGCTTAGCCTTCAAAAAAGGGAATAGTCCCTCTCGTAAATACGTACGAAGTTAATCGAACTTCAGAAAAGGGAATAATCTCCCTCTTTAATGCAGATGAAATTATTCAAACCTTGAAAAAGGGAGCAATCCCTCTCGTAACTCACAAAAGCGGTTAGCCTTGGGGAATGAAACATCGTTTCATCATACCGAGCGCGAGGCTAGTGCGGATAATCCAAGCCTGTTTGGAAGCGAAGCTACTTCAGGAAGCCCAAATGCGAAGCTACCTAGAAGTGCAAAACTACATGGAAGTGAATTATTGCAGTACCTTGGCGAACCTATTCCACCTGAAAGTGAAGCTAAAGACAAAGTTGAACTCAACCACCAAGGCGACGTTCACATCCACATAGCATTGATCATCAACCGAAGCAGTTCAAAGTATTTCAAAATCTGAGCCAATCCACTGCAGATTTATGAAAACTTTGAAGGGGATCTTGTTAATACTAAAAAGACAAAACTCTCATATTTATCTTCAACCGGTCTGAACGACGTCTAACTTATTGACATTTACAAAACATAAGTAAAAGACAAGCTGATGACCAGGGACAAGGCAGCAACTTGAACTTTACTAGTCCAGTGAAACAGACAGTAAGCCAAAATTATTTTTGAAGAGATCCAAGCAGGTCTAAGATGCTAAGTTAGCTCAAAACTTAGCTTTACATGAGCCCAAGGGGATAGCCTCTGGCCTCGCTTTAAAGCTGTTTATGGCTCCATATAGAGCTAACTTACTGCTTCGCCCAAAGCTTTCTTGGTAGCTTTGCTGTGAGGCTAACCATTAGCTTCGCTCAAAGTTTCCTATTTAACTCTGCTAGAGGCTGATCCAGGAGGTTCGTGTTAGAAGCTTTGTCGCTAGTTTCGCTAGAAGGGAAAAAGGGTTAGCTCCTCTATGAGTTGAGTCTTAGCTTCGCACAAAGCCTTGAAGGTAACTTTGTCAGAGGTTATGAGCTAAGTCTTACCTTCGCAGGGGACTATGAAGGTAACTTCATTGAAGCTCTAAGCTAAGGCTTAACTTCGCATGACTTATCTCCGCAGCGAGCTTACGAGGTCATCAATTGACCATTTTATACGCAGGATTAATGGGTGATCCCTACTAATTTAGTGGGATTAATGCCACTTTACGTGGGCGGTTACACCCTCCCATTTCGTCCCACATTAAGTGGAGACAATTAAGCCAAAACAGCTGGAAGGCGTTCGCACGAACCCTCTGGCTTCGCTGGAAGCTCGCAAGTGGCTTTGCTGGAAGGTCATTTGCAGCCTCGCGCGAAGCTAAAGACTGATTCAGCCTTACTGAATTCAAGGAAGCGGTTACACTCCATTTTGTCTATAAATAGTTTCTTGCCAAGCTAAGGAATGGGGGGACACGCAGAGGGAGAGACACGGACAGATAGAGAGGAAAAAAGGGATTAACGGGCTAGAGAAAGAAGATTGTCTGAAAGAAATTCAATCAGAGGTTCTTCTAGAGAGTATTCTCTTATTCTCTTGCTTTCAAATATATGATTTCCAGAACCAAGCGAGAAGGGAATCCTATTAGGATGCAACTTGATTGTCTGACCGATTGTATCGTCAAAGGGATAAAGTGATCGTGCGCTGAGCAGATTCCACCGGCATACTTTCTCAGAAATCTCAGAGGAGATCTACCAGTAATTTTACTTTAATTACGTGTATTTTGCTCCTTTACCCTTTTTGTAAGTTTTCCCACGAATCAATTTGTTGGCCAGAGGCCTTCCACTCTAGTTTTGAGATGATTAACTCATGTAGTTATAGTTTACTAATAATCTTGTGATATTTAGTTTCAGATATTTAATCAAGATATTAGTAGGTGATTAGCTTCAACAAAGGTGTTTCGGAGCTTTTACATGGTGATTCAAGAGCTCGAGCGTCAAGTTCATATCTAGCACCGATTGGAGTCAAGTTCGTTGGATCACGTTTGGATCGAGTCAACTTGGAGACGGCGTTCTACAAGAAGGCTTCGGTTTGTTTAGTTAAGATTTAGTTTAGATCCATTGTAAAGTTAGATAGTGTGATATGCTCAAGTTCACAACACACACACACACTTGTTTTAAGTTCATGTTATTGATTTTTGGTTTTCGGTTTAATCGATCTTGGTTTCATGAATAAATAGAATCAAAAAAGTTTACATGATTTAATGTATATTAGATTTGATCTATATACATCTATGCTTCACATACTTAGAAAAACTTATTTTGATACACTATTCATGTGTTTGGAGTTTTGTATTTAGACAAAACATATTTTTAGATTTAATGTCAAAAACATAGATATAATACCTTTCATGTAAATTGGATTCTATCCATATACTATATGCTTCAAAGTTGTTTCAATATCATGTTTTTGTATTTATATAAGTTTATAGAAAAATTGTATTTTCCTTTAGAAGTTTATTTTCTAGAAAAATACCGTTTTTGTTTTAAGGCAAAATTTTCAAGTCACGAAAATGGTTCAAAATGTCTGTAACATGGTTTGATTTTACTCAAACATGTTTATATTTCAAAGATATAACATGAACTGATTTTTGTGGAATTTATGTGATTTTATGGGATTTAATTAAGGATAAAAACTCAAGTTTTTAAGACCCTAATTAGTCAGACAAGCAGTCAGCCGGTCGACCGGGCCGGTCGAACGTAGCAGTGAGCGGTCGACCGAAGTGCACAGAATGTGCACGCTGCCTTGCTGGGGAGGCCGGTCGATCGGGTCGGTCGACTGCCAAAGAGCTCTGCTCTCTGAAAAGCCTCCGGTCGACCGGGCGGTCGACCGGGCAAAGAGCTCTGCTCTCTGTTTCCAGCTTGGTCGACCGGGCGGACCGGCCAGAGAGCAGTTGCTCTCTGAATCTGGTACGGTCGACTGGGCGGTCGACCGGAGGGCTCAACGGTCACTTTTTTTACCGTTGGCCGGTCGACCGGAAGGGCAAAAATGCCCTTTTCTGCTGCTAATGGGAAGATTCCAAATGGGGTTATAAATACCCCTATTTGAATTGGTTTTCCACAAGAAGTTTGAGAGCAAAAATTTCTATCTTCCTAAGTGTTTTAATACAAGTTTTCAAAAGAGTTTTAAGACAAAAAGATTCATCTTTATTTGTTTTCAAGGGTTGAAAAAATCAAAGAAAAATAGAGTTTGGGATATTTGTTTTGTTCTTCATTTTGATCAAATTCTAATTGATTTCCCAAGTATTTTTCTTTGTGTTTTGATTTCCAAACTCTTTATTTCTCACACTTGAACTTGTCATTCTATCCTATCTATTAGGATCTTTGTTTTGTGGGAAAAGAAATTGGTTGTGATCTTTAAGATCACCAAGTTGTAAACCTTCCATCTTTGAGATATCCCTCTAGTGAGAGGTGATTGAGTTGTATCCCTCAAGTGTGAGGTGATTGTGAAAGTGGTATTTGGCTCCCTCTAGTGAGAGGTAGAGATTGTGTTAGAATCCCTCAAGTGTGAGGTGATTGTATTTGAGTGGCTTTGTGCCTATCCCTCTAGGTGTAGAGGTGATTTGAGTTGTGCCTTGCCTCTAGTGAGAGTTTGTATTGGTTGAGAGAGGAGTTATGTACTCCCAATTGTAATTGCCCTAAATCCTCAGTGGAGGTTCCCTGTGTGGTAAGTCCTGTGTGGACGAGTTAGTGGAAATCCTTCTGTGTGAAGGCGGGGACGTAGAGCTGTGTGCTCGAACCTCGAAACATATCTTGGTGTTTGCGATTGATCCACTTTCTCTAACTCTCTCTTTTATTGTGCCTTGCATTGATTCATATTATCATATCACACTTATATGCTTGGTTGTGTTTGTTTGTGTGTGTCACTTGTGTTTAACCACGAGAGCTTCATATAGCACCTCAACTCTTATTCAGAGGAATCAAGAGGAGTTAGTCCAGAGCCCTTCACTGGGAATTTGGCTACACTCGTTGGTTACACTAAGTGTGTTGCATTAAGTTTTTAATTTCGCATTATTGTTCATTAGATTAGCCGTACACCTATTCACCCCCCTCTAGGTGTACCTTCAATTGGTATCAGAGCCTACGCTCCTGATATTAAGTTTAACCACATAGGAGTGTGATCTTAGTTTTCCTAATCTATCATTTGCATTTACACACTTATATTGTTTACATACACTCATGGATTGCTTGATACCTCTCATGTTTGATGTTTCCAACATTGACATGTGGAAATTTAGGATGATTATGTGTCTAAATACCCTAGGCTTGCATGTTTTCCTTACCGCTACCAAGAAATCCTATCTTGATAATAGCAAGCATATAGAGGCCAATGCACAAGCCCTTGAGGTACTTAGAAGCACACTTAACAAAGAATATCTTATGATGGTTTCTAACTGTGATTCTGCCTTTGCAGTGTGGAACACTTTGACCTCCTCTGAGCTTCAAACGCTAAACATAATGGAGAAGGAATCTAGTGAGGATGAATCCGAACAACGATGCTACATGGTCCAAGGGAATGACTCCCTTGAGGTACATTCGGATACTCAACTAGATAGTGTTAGCTCTTCTTTTGATGATCTTAATAGTATGGATGCCGATGCATTAAATGAAGAGCTATCTATTATTTGTGAGAACCTCCTTGAAAAATATAAAGTTTTGAAAAAGAAAACTTGTAAGTTAACAAAAGAAAATAAGAATTTATTTTCAAAACTTGAGTTGGCTTTACAAGAGAAGGTTGAGATTTCAAATGAGTGTGACTCTTTGAAAACCCAACTTGAACTTGTTTTAAATGAAACAAGATTTTGAAAAATAAAAACGATTGCAATGAGGTTTTGAAGAAAAATGAGCTTGTCTTCAAAACTTGATTTTGTTGTAAAAGAGAATGATTCCTTGAAAATAAAAATTGCTTCTATTTCAAAGGAATTGGAAATTGTTTCAAATAAAAATATTTCTTTAAAAAAGGATTTAGACACACATGTTTGCCATGCTAGTATAGCTTCTCCTTCTAGCATACCTATTGCATGTACCTCTTCTTCCATGATTGAAAATAATATTTGTATGCTTAAGAAGAGTGTGGATTGTTTGGGCTCCACTTTGAGCCATTGTGCCATAAACCACTCACGGTTGGAATCTATGTTTCGAAAGAAACAAGTTCCTCCTATGCATGCACACAAACCATGGCATACACATGCTCCCCACGTTCACACCCATCACACAATGTATGCTCATGTGTACACATGTACACATTGTGGACGTAAGGGCCACCTTGCTAAATTTTGTTTTGATAAGATACATGATGAAAATTTAGCAAATAAATTTGTTTGGGTTAGGAAAGGAGCTAACCCCCATGGACCTAAAAGAGTATGGGTACCAAAGACCACTCTTATTTTATTTGATATAGGTGTGGGCTCTCACATGACGTGAGAGTGATGGTGCCTTGAGGTGGATGCGTTTCGAGCTTAAAGAGGACAATTTGGATGTATCACTTTCAAGGAGAGTTTGGTGGGAGGACCACCTTGGTTTGGAGATATGGAGATGTGCCCTATCGATTTTGGTAATGATCTCTAACTTCTCATTTATGTTTACATGCTTTTCATATTATTAATTTTTAGCATGTCATGTTTTAATGTTCATTATGCCATATGCTATGTTTATTAGTCCTATGACATACATGATTAGTATTTGAGATCACCTATGTTTAATAGGGACTTATACCTTTGTGTTCTCACATTTGTTTTAGCTATTGTGTATATCATAGATCTAATGCTTGTGCATTTACATAATGATCATATGAGTTTTGTTTTGATTTCTATGCTTCATGTTTTATCTACATGTTTAGATGTTAGTTTTCATTAAAACTTGAATATATACTTGTACAACTAGTGAGCCACAAATAGATTATTATATGTTTGTGCTTGAATGCTCATTTGTACTCATTAGATGTACTAGTATGCCTAGTTTCGATAATTCATACATTTTGACTTGTATTCCATATTTTTGACATGTTTTTTCATGTTTATGTTTAAACTTCATGTATATGTACATTTTGTCTAAACTAATAGTTATACATATACATCCTTGAGCCACTTGCGTTCATGCATATACTTTTGTGGACTCCTCTATGTTTGGATATGTATGTATGCGCTAGTTTGTACATAACATACATATGCCTTGAAGATTAAATATTTTGATGAAAATTAGATTTTCTTGTTTTTCATGTTTTAAGGAATTTTATATTGAGCTTGATTGCCTATATTCATGATGATGTGTTTCACATAACTCTTATACACTCACTTTATTTAATGTTTTCTCATGATTTTGTTTTCATGAGTACAATATGTGCTATATAGATTTTGAGTGTTTGGTGATCATGTGATTTATATGTTTTTCATGAAATATAATTTTGTTTTATTCCTTACTTGAAGGATTTCGTACTAGTTTACAAATTTTTCATATAACTAGTTCGTATTCTTCATATGGCAGAGTTTTCAAACGTGTTATATTATTTTCAAACTTATTTTTGAAAACCCTACCTATTTAAAACATGTGCATGAAATGGGTGGTAGGAAGTATGAGTTATACACTTGATCTTTTTTTATTTTCAATTGGTATTATTGTATCTTTTCAATTGGTATCACAATTGACATCCATTTATCTTGTATACTCATATTTTTTATATATGTATGCTTACACTTCAAATAGTATCAATTTCGATTGGTATTTAATTTTCATATATAATATATATATGTTTTATTTGTGCTTACTATATCTCTATATCTTTGAGCACAAATTTTGTTATGCTAAGCTGGATTTCTTAAATGACTATTATATTTTAATTGAATATTTTTCAATTGGTATCTTATACAAGCTTATACATCATTTTGTTTTGGTATTTCATAAAGGGGGAGAAAATTCATATTTCACCTTTCAATTGGTTTTGTTTACATTTAGTATTTTACTCCCACACTTTATGTTAAAAAATGATTGAAAAATGATATTGATTTCTTTTGGTATCATACGCTCCTAATGAAAATCATTTCCAATTGGTATATGTTTTATTATTTTCAATTGGTATATATTTCATTTTCAATATTGGTATCAAAAGTGTAAAATATTTTTAATTGGTGCTAATTTTTACAATTGATATCAAGATTACCTATATGTTTACATCTTTCTATTGATATCAAAAAAAAAATTTTGGTTGGTTTCTTCAAAATGTTTTATGTACTTTCAATTGGTACTTTCAATTGGTTTCTTCAAGTTTGGATTTTAATGTTTTATTTACTTTTAATGGGTATTCTTCAAAATGTTTTATTTACCTTCAATTGGTATACTTTCAATTGGTATCTTTAAAAAAAATTTTGGTTGGTTTATCGATTTGTTTATTTTCAATTGGTATCATGATGTACTAAATTGATATATTTTTTTTCAATTGGTATCATAATGTTTTGTTTTGATTTCACCCATTGTTGATTTTTGTTTCGTACAAAATGGGGAGGACATTGTTTTATTATTTACTTTAACCCCTTTGTTGATGATTGACAAAAAGGGGAGAAGTATTTGAGTATATATGCATGTTTATGTTTATTTATAAGTTTATATCAAAGTTTGTTTCATATTGGTATCGAGAGAGTTTATTTTATGTTTTGTTGATATTGGTATCAAGAGTATGGATATTAGTACAAGAACATGTTTCGTTGTTTTATTTTGTTGGTATCAAGGAACATGTTTTTGTTGTTTTGTTTTATTGGTATCAAGAACTTTTATTAAAATTTTTTATTGTTGGTATCAAGAGCTTTTATTGATTATCTTTTAATTGGTATCAAGAGCTTTTATTGTTTTTATTGATAAGCTTTCAATTGAAATTTTTATTGGTATCAAGAGCAATTATTTAAAGAACATGTTTATTTTAAGTTTATATTTTCAATTGGTATTTAAGAACATATTTTAAAAAGAGGAAGAAGTAATTTATTTTAAAAATTTGGTATCAAAAGCATGTTTATTTCATTGTTTTATGCATGTTTATGCATATTCATATTTAAGATTCGTTGCATATCTTATTGTTTATTGCTATGCATGAGTTAAGAGGGAGCTTCTTTGAAGCTTAACTTTAATCCATGCATATATAATTCCATGAGTTTTGTCATCATCAAAAAGGGGGAGATTGTTGGCCCAGAGGCCTTCCACTTTAGTTTTGATGATGATTAACTCATGTAGTTATAGTTTACTAATAATCTTGTGATATTTAATTTCAGATATTTAACCAAGATATTAGTAGGTGATTAGCTTCAACAAAGGTGTTTTGGAGCTTTCACATGGTGATTCAAGAGCTCGAGCGTCAAGTTCATATCTAGCACTTGGTTGGAATCAAGCTCGTTGGATCGCGTTTGGATCGAGTCAACTTGGAGACTGCATTCTACAAGAAGGCTTCGTTTAGTTAAGATTTAGTTTAGATCCATTGTAAAGTTAGATAGTGTGATATGCTAAAGTTCACAACACACACACACTTGTTTTAAGTTTCATGTTTATTGGTTTTTGGTTTCGGTTTAATCGATCTTGGTTTTCATGAATAGATAGAATCAAAACAAGTATACATGGTTTAATGTATATTATATGTGATCTATATACATCTATGCTTCACATACTTAGAAAAACTTATTTTGATACACTATTCATGTGTTTGGAGTTTTGTATTTAGACAAAACATATTTTTGGATTTAATGTCAAAAACATAGATATAATACCTTCATGTATATTGGATTATATCCATATATTATATGCTTCAAAGTTATTTCAATATCATGTTTTTGTATTTATACAAGTTTATAGAAAAACTGTATTTTTTTTAGAAGTTTGGTTTCTAGAAAATACCGTTTTTGTTTTAAGGCAAAATTTTCAAGTCACAAAAATGGTTCAAAATGTTTGTAACATGGCTTGATTTTTACTCAAACATGTTTATATTTCAAAGATATAACATGGATTGATTTTTGTGAAATTTATGTGATTTAATGGGAATTAATTAAGGATAAAAACCCAAGTTTTTAAGACCCTAATTAGTCAGACAGGCAGGTTGTCGGTCGACCGAGCCGGTCGACAGTAGCAGTGAGCGATCGACGGGCCGGTCGACCGACATGCACAGAATGTACACGTTGCCTTGCTGGGGAGGCCGGTCGACCGGGTCGGTCGACCGCCAGAGAGCTCTGCTCTCTGGAAAGCCTCCAGTTGACGGGCGGTCGACCGGCCAGAGAGCAATTGCTCTCTGGATCTAGCACGGTCGACCAGGCAGTCGACCGGAGGGCTCAACGGTCACTTTTTTGACCGTTGGCCGGTCGACTGGCCGGTCGACCGGAAGGGCAAAAATGCCCTTTTCAACTGCCAATAGGCAGATTCCAAATGGGGTTATAAATACCCCCATTTGAATTGGTTTTCCACAAGAATTTTGAGAGCAAAAATTTCTATCTTCCTAGGTGTTTTAATAAAAGTTTTCAAAAGAGTTTTTAAGGTAAAAAGATTCATCTTTATTTGCTTTCAAGGATTGGAAAAATCAAAGAAAAATAGAGATTTGGGATATTTATTTTGTTCTTCATTTCTATCAAATTCTAATTGATTTCTCAAGTATTTTTCTTTGTGTTTTGATTTCCAAACTCTTTATTTCTCACACTTGAGCTTATCATTCTATCCTATCTATTAGGATCTTTGTTTTGTGGGAAAAGAAATTGGTTTGTGGTCTTTGAGATCACCAAGTTGTAACCCTTCCATCTTTGTGATATCCCTCTAGTGAGAGGTGATTCAGTTGTATCCCTCAAGTGTTAAGTGATTGTGGAAGTGGTATTTAGCTCCCTCTAGTGAGAGGTGGAGATTGTGTTGGAATCCCTCAAGTGTGAGGTGATTGTGTTTGAGTGGCTTTGTGCCTATCCCTCTAAATGTAGAGGTGACTTGAGTTGTGCCTTGCCTCTAGTGAGAGGTTGTATTGGTTGAGAGAGGAGTTGTGTACTCCCAATTATAATTTCCTCAAATCCTCAGTGGAGGATCCCTGTGTGGTAAGTCCTGTGTGGACGAGTTAGTGAAAATCCTTCTGTGTGAAGGCGGGGACGTAAAGCTGTGTGCTCGAACCTCGAAGCAATTTTGGTGTTTGCGATTGATCCACTTTCTCTAACTCTCTCTTTTATTGTGCCTTGCATTGATTCATATTGTTATATCACACTTATATGCTTGGTTGTGTTTGTTTGTGTGCCTCACTTGTGTTTAACCACGAGAGCTTCATATAGCACCTCAACTCTTATTCAAAGGAATGAAGAGGAGTTAGTCCAGAGCCCTTCACTGGGAATTCGGCTACACTCGTTGGTTACACTAAGTGTGTTGCATTAAGTTTTTAATTCCGCATTATTGTTCATTAGATTAGCCGTACACTTATTCACCCCCTCTAGGAGTACCTTCACAATTTTCAATGGAAAACACCATGCAGTCTCATAAAAATATTATAAATAAGATGTCAAACCCTTCGCAACTATTAATAGAAGAATGGATAAATTGTGAGCATGTAATAAGCAAGCAAGTGAACATCCAAGCGGAGCTAAGTAAACTGGAGGTACGGACAACAAACAGTGCTTATTCACTAGAGCGCTTTATGGAGCTACTAGAATGACTCGTCTTAGAAGGCGAGTCTAAAATATGGCAGAATTCTGCCTAGACGAATCTAGTGATAAAGCACTGAGCGCTAAGCATGTCTACCAGGTGGAGCATGAGAGACCTCACGGTCTAAGCGCACTCCTCTTTCGAGGAACTAGGCGAGAACTTGGCGGCTAAAGTACGCTTGGGTCTAAACGCACTCTCGGTAGCTACCACGAAACCCATAAAGGTGCATGGCCTAAACCAATTGGGTAGCTAGCACAGTAATGGGCAGAAACCAGAGTCGGTAAAAAGGTACATGCACAAGATTTAGTACCACACGAGCTTGCATTCAAACGTGGTAATATATAGCCTATCGTGGAGTGGTGAAGCCCGAGACTGAGTGTAGAGAGCCTTAAACACAACCTGAAAATTGGGTGTAAAAAGCCCGGAGGCTGGGTATAGTACCTGCAGAAGTGTTAGTGTCAATCACACACGTAATAAAGTGGTAATAGACAACATCACGGCATGACATTTGTACAGGAATGAAACTACACTAGTACAAGCATTCATCACAGGCATAGTACATGTATATCTTGGGCACTCGGCCACATATAAATATAAAGGTATAACCCAATAAAAAATATGAATACAAATCTAAATACGGAATACAATACAAGTCGACCCGGCGAAGTAGGGAAACCCAAACGAGGTAAGGACACTCGCCTAAATCTATGAAAACGTCACGAAATCTTGGAGTCCAAAACACGCACGCATGCCACCAAAATATATTAAAATATATAAATATCTATATAATAATAATTTTAGATAGAGCTAAAGAGAGAAAGAGGCCTAGAGAGAGAAAGAGACCTAGAAAGAAAGATCTAGAGAGAAAAAGAGAGCTAGAGAGAAAAGATTCTAGAGAGTGAGAGGAACGAAGGAAAGAGAGAGACAGTAGAGAGAGAGAGAGATAGTGGAAAGGGGGTTGTTGCCCTTCCTCTGCTCACTGCCTGGCACAACCAGGCTGTGGCAGCCTAGCCCTGGCTGCGCGGCCAAGGTGCGCCAGGGGCCGACGGCCGCCATGGCCGGCGCAGGCAAGGGGGACCGCCGGCCACCCCAAGGAGGAGGGAGGAGGTAGAGGGGTGTTGGGTTTGGGGATGGTTAATTAGAAAAGAAGATGACATTGGTGGTAAAGTTGTTGGTGTTGGAGATGGAGGAGAGGGATGGTGTTGGGGGAGGAGATGGCCGGATCTTGGTGGAGTCGTCGCCGGCGCCATGGTGGTCGGGTCTTTGAAGATGAGGGAGAGATAAGAGATTAAGAGAAGGAGAGATGAAATTGGAGGGTGAGGGGGAGAGAGAGAAAGAGAGGGTGAATGACAATTTAGAAAGAGAGGGGAGAATGTGGGGGGAGAGAGTATTTTAAGAAAGAGGGAGGGAGGAGATGAGGCGGCTGTCATCGGGTGCCATGGGAAGAAGAAAAGAAGGAGAAAGGAAAAGACATGAGAAGAAAGGAAAAGAAGAGAAGGGAAAAGAAAGAAAAGGGAAAAGAAAAAGAAAAGGAAAAAGAAAAGAGAAAGAGTGAAGTGAGTAAGGATGAGGGGGGACTAAATGAGGGGGGTGATTCAGCAGGTGAAGTGATAGGGGAAAGAAAAAGAAAAAGAAAGAAATAAATAAAAAGTTTTGTAAAATAATAATATTTTAATAATGTCGGGAAATATCGACTGTTCCAGAAAATTTCCAAAAATACTCAGAGGTAGAAAACATCATCCTGAGAAATAATATGAAATCAGTTTCAGAAATAAAATCTAATTTTTAAAATAATAATCCTAGAATCTACCAGGGATACTGGCCAACACCAAATCCGGCCGAGTTTTGATAATTCAATAAATTCACCAAAAATATATTAAGATAGAAAATATAATTTTAAGAGATAATATGAAAGCAAATTTTAAAAATTCACCTTCATTTGTAAATTAAAAATTCTGAAATCGACCAACGATACCAGTCGCCACCAAAACCAATCGAACTTTGATAAATTCAGAAAAATCTTAGAAAATTCATTAAAGTAGAAAAATGTGATTTTAAGAAATAATCTGAAAGAAGAATCTAAAAATTCAACTCTAATTGTAAATTAAAATCCTGGAATCGACTTATGGTACGGTCGACACCAATTTAGAAGATTTTATAAATTAATTTAGAAAAATTTCAAAAAATCCTGAAAAATAAAAATAGTGAAAACTGATGATTAAAACTTAAATGGTCAAATCTAACTGCTGAAAAGACCAAATCGAGAAATACACTAGAATCGGATCCTCGGTTCAGACTAGGGCTGACTCTGAGTCCACGAATCCGGACCTAATGCAAAATAATCGTATAAATATTCAAAACAAAAATAATTACGGGATGTAAATCGAAAAATATAGTCAAAAAATTAGAATACGCAACTAAGTACATATTTTAGGAGTAGGGTGTTACAATCACCAAGCTCTACGTCCCCGCCTTCATCGCGTGATGGATTTCACTATCCATTAAAAATATTTTCACAAAAGAGCCTCCGCAAAGGAACTACAATGGTCTACACAAGATCAGAGCACACAACTCCAATTCTCAATCCTTTACACAAGAGGTGACACAAAGCCAATGAGGCTTACAAGTTCTTGGTAACCACAAAGATCACAAACAATCCCTTTACAACTTTCTATAGTATTTGATGTGAGATAGAGCTCAAGAAGTTTGTGAAAAAGAAAATCAGTTGAAATGAATCAATTTAAGAGCTGAAAACTTGCAGAAATTGGTTTTGAAATGAGAGCACTTGAAGTAAGAAAACTTGAATTCTTTTTTTGAATAAACTTGATTTTTCAAATATTTTCAAAATTAATTCCTTAGTATTCCTCTACAAATGAACCATATAAATAGGCAAATGATAAAACACTGTTAGAAAGAGCCTATCAGATCATTAGGAAAGAGATTAGACTTAAAAAGAGAAAAATACCCGTTAGAAAATAAGTTAAAAACCCAGATTTTAAAAACTAGCCATTATTGTAACTCTGACAGAACTTTGATCGAACGACCGGTCGACCGACAGTTTAAAAATTTGAACTATTTGTTAGACTTCGATCGACCAATCGGTCAACCAATCTCAACCGAGATCAAAAGCTTGTCAGTCGATCGGCCGCCCGGTCGACCGCTAGGGTTTCCAGTCGACCGATCGGTCGCCGGACAAATGTGCACAACTTGCACAAAAAGATAGCCAAACATGGCTACGAGATCCGGTCGACCGATCCGGCCTAAAAAGCAATTATGAAATACTATTTAAAATCAAACTCATTTTTATAATTTTTGTATTGGTTTGAAAAGTATTTTGGCAATATATAGGCTATAAGATACATGATATAAAATGGATATATAAATTTGGAAAAATATGGGACATATATTAAATATCAAATCTTGTAAAACACCAAAATGAGAAAAAAAAAACTAGATATCAAAACTCGTATTTTGTAAACTTGTATTTTGTGTGTGTGACTTCTTGAGCATCAATTCTGCACACTATACTTTAAACATTCTATTATCTTACAATTGTACTCTCTGTCTTCAAGCAATCTTCAAGAGGGCTTACCTAAAAAGTGAATCTTGATCAACCAAACTCGAACCCTTCCCTTAAGTGATCTTGAGACTAGAATACATTCCTTTTAAGGAAGAATACACCAACAACGTTCTTAGAACCTGAAATACTCTGAAATACACAAACTTGATTAGTATGTCATGTGATTTGTAATCATCAAAAAAAATCAGAGAGTGTACCCTTGGGATAACAGTGTAGCACTAACATCTCCTGTCGGTACTCCCTAGCCCTCGGGCATAACCGCTTTGCGGTTTTATACTACAGCCTCTGGGCTTAACCTCTCTGAGGTTCATTAAAGTCCTCTGGACTTTCTAGCTATGCTTGAAAAGGCAGTTTAGCGCTCAACGTTTAACCACTAAAACTCCTAGGCGGAACTCTGTCAGATTTTAGACTCGCATCTTAAGTCGAGTCGTTCATGAGTTCCACCTGGCACTTTAGTATTTAAATACTATTTGTTGATCTTGTCCCCAACACTGCTTAGCTCTGCTTAGATGTTCGCTTGCTTGCTTACCATATGCTTACTTGATAGTTTAAGTAATTCTTCTATTGCTGGTTGTGAAGAGTTTGAAATATTTAACTATATTGTTCTCCTGTATCATGTGTTGGCCCAAAGGCCCTTCACTCTAGTTTAGAGATGATTAACTCATGTAGTTATAGTTTACTAATAATCTTGTGATATTTAGTTTCAGATATTTAACCAAGATATTAGTAGGTGATTAGCTTCAACAAAGGTATTTTGGAGCTTTTACATGTTGATTCAAGAGCTCGCGCGTCAAGATCGCAACTAGTACTCGGTTGGAGTCAAGCTCGTTGGATCGCGTTTTGGATCGAGTCGACTTGGAGAAGGAGTTCTACAAGAAGACTTCGGTATTGTATTTAGTTTAGTATGTTTAGATCATTGTAAAGATTAGATAGTGTTGATATGCTCAAGTTCACAATACACACACATGTTTTAAGTTTATTGGTTTCGGTTTAACCTATATTGGATTTCATGTCAAAAACATAGATATAAATATTTATATGTATATTAGATTCTTTCCATATACAATATGCTTCAAAGTTATTTCAATATTATATTTTTGTATTTACATGAGTTTTGGAGAAAACGAATTTCCATTTCAAAAATTAAGTTTTGGAAAATACGGATTTTGGTTTAAGGCAAAATTTCAATATCACAAAAATGGTTCAAATTATTTATAATATGTGTTGAATTTTTATCACACATGTTTGTATTTCAAAGATCTAATAAGAACTTATTTTTGTGAAATTTATGTGATTTTATGGGATTTATTTGATAATAAAAAGTCAAGTTTTTAAATCCCTAATTTGCTGGACTGGTCTTCTGCTGGTCGACCGGACGGTCGACCGCTGCAGAAGTAGGTCGACCGACGTGCACAAGCGTGCACGCCAGCTTGGGCTGGTAGGCCGGTCAACCGAGCGGTACCGTCCAGAGAGTTCTGCTCTCTGGAAATGGCCCCGGTCGACCGGCCGGTCGACTGGCAGAGAGCTCTGCTCTCTGTATCCAGCTCCGATCAATCGGGCGGTCGACCGGCCAGAGAGCCGTTGCTCTCTGTTTTCAGGTCCGGTCGACCGGGCGGTCGATCGGTGGCTCAACGTATAAAAAATGATCGTTGACCGATCGACCGGGTGGTCGACCAGAAGGTCATTTCTGACCTTTCCTAGCTGCCAACGGGCAGAATTTGTTTGGGGCTATAAATACCCCTCATTTGAGCTGGTTTTATTTAACAATATCAAGAGCAAAATTTTCTATCTTTTAGCAAGTTTTTAAAAGAGTTTTTGTACTAAAAGATTTGATCTTTATTTGTTTTTTTTTAAAGGGTTGTAAAAATCAAGAAAAGGAGAAGTCTTTAGGAGTTATTTTTTATCTTCATTTCTATAACTGTTCTAGAAGTTTTCTCAAGAGTTTTTCTTTGTGATTTTGATTTTCAAACTCTTTATTTTTCTCACACTTGAGCTATCTATCTATCCTATCTATTAGGATCTATTTTGTGGGAAAATTGGTTTGTGGTTTTTGATCCCACCAAGAGTTGTAAACCCTCCTTACTTTGTAATATCCCTCTAGTAAGAGATGATTGTGTTGATAGGCCTCTAGTGAGAGGTGATAGTGGAGGTTGTGTCTTATCCCTCAAGTGTGAGGTGATTGTTGTTTGGTTTTGAGCCTTATCCCTCTAGTGAGAGGTTGATCTTGTTGTGGCTAATTGTCTATCCCTCTAAGTGTAGAGATGATAGTTGTTAAGCCTTGCCTCTTGTGTATAGGTTGTATTTGTTAGAGAGAGGAGTTGTGTACTCTCAGTTTGTATTACCTAAATTCTCAGTGGAGGTTCCCTGTGTGGGAATTCCTGTGTGGACGATATAGTGAAAATCCTTCTGTGTGAAGGCGGGGACGTAGAACAGTGGCTCTAACCTCGAAACATACTTGGTGTTTGCGTTTGATCCACTATCTCTAAACTCTCTCTCTCATATTATGCATTGTATCATATTATTCATATCATATATATGCTTGGGTTTGTTTGTGTGCCATACTTGTGTTAAACCAAGGGAGCTTCATATAGCACCTCAACTCTTATTCAGAGGAATCAAGAGGAGTTAGTTCAGAGCCCTTCACCAAGAATTCAGCTACACTCTTTGGTTACACTAAGTGTGTTACAATTAGTTTTTAAATTCCGCATTATTTGTCATTAGATTAGCCTTACACCTACCTCTAGGTGTATTTCATCATGTTTTATGACCGGATGATTACCTGACATATGATGTTGTGATCTTGTATTCAATTCACCTGACACCTACATGTTAATTACCTGACATATGATATTTGACACCTGATACTTAACATGTTATCACTTGACACTGACGTACTATATCGTGACCTAAAATGTCAATCACCTGACTCTTGATTAACACCTTTACGGGAACTTCACATGATTATTATACTGCTACTAGACATCTGGTACTCCTGAACTCCTATATTCCTAAGCCCCTGAAACAGGGAGACTCCTGAAACTATACTCTTGTTGATCCCCGTAATAAACGGTTGATCATGGATATTGGATTACTGTATACACACTGGTCATTTCACTGAACAATCTATAATAAAATACTTAATTTACACCGGGATGAGAGAATCTGATGGAATCAATATGTGTACATATTTATAATGGTCAAATGTCGTACAACTGAAACTTTAATTCTACCTAAGAGCCACGAGGTGTTTTGGTGGGTTGCACTGACACCCTTGCTCTTGATTCCATTCCTATTCTAGGACATACAAATAAGATCCTTACGACTTAGCGGTCAGTTCCAGACTCTAGTACTTGATTCTCCTGAGCCCGTTGTCTAGGGTATGCACGGGACCCAATATAAACATGATTCATTAATCCCTTATCAGTTTCCAAATAATAACTCATGTTATTCATAAGTGGATGTATGTGTGCTGGTGACACATATCTAAACATATGGATCAAATAAATAATATAAGAATTAATAACCCACAATAATAATATTAGGAACATGTGATATTTGATCTCTCCTTTGTTCGAATACTGATACTCACATATCAGACCCGAGTGAGTTTTATCAGAGTGCGAGTTTTAGTATGGATTATTAGTAATGTGAGACACCAGTAGGGAGGCGATTGAAATATTAGACGGTACTAAGTATTATTATTGAATAACTTAAAATGCAACACTTTAACATTCTCCCGCTATGCTGTTATTCAATCAGGTGATATGACCTGAGCTGACACTCTGCTTTATTATATATTTGATTTTTGAGTTACTGCACTAGATTTCCTGTCCTCTGGTTTACCAGCTTGTACTTGCATGTTCCAGCACATAAAACCTGACCCTGTGATTAGTCTCTAATTTTGCATAATTTTCATCACATTCTCATATTTATTTCATGTAAAATTCTACTAATAAAACCTTACTTGCTTGATCCTAGATCCATGGTGCGCAAATGAAGAAGAAGACCTTAATCACCATTTAATTGGTGATTAAAGACCTACCAAGTAGCCATTGACTTTAGAGTGAAGATTTTGTCAGTTCAGGGCATCAAATCACGAATCCAAGACATCATGGCGTCAGAAGACAGATGGGACGGTGCGCTGCCCGAAGCCAGCGCGTGCGCCTGCGCTTGGGCCACGTGCTGTCCACGTGGCCCCTTTCCCCTGATGCCTATAAATACCCTCAAGGGTCTTCAGTTGGGAGATATCCAGAGCTTTAGCAAGTTTTTGTAATCTTGTTTTTAGGTTTGTAGTTATTGTTGTTGTTCTTCATCTAGTTGTTTTAACCATTAGAGTGAAAGAGAGAGAGAGTGTGTGTAAGTGTTGTATTGGAAGGGTGACAAGCTAATATAAGTACTACTTCTCTTCCTTCTTTCCATTTACTTGTCTTTGCCATTTACTTTTACTTCCTTGTTGTAGTGTAACTTCCTTATTCTTCACTCCTTTTCTTTACTTTGTTGTAGTGTAACTTCCTTTCTTTAACTTTTCTTCTTTTGTTTTCTTGTAGGGCCTGTTTGGTTAAGAGTGGAAGTAAGGAAGTGAGGAATTGAGGAAGTGGTAATAATTCCCTTTGGAACTTGAGAATTGGTTAGTAAGTTTTCCGGTATTTGGATGTTGTTGAGAAGTGTGGTTTGGAAAATATTTTGTCTTTTCTGGTGTTTG
The DNA here is from genome assembly GCA_038442645.1 of Agave tequilana. NCBI lineage: Eukaryota > Viridiplantae > Streptophyta > Magnoliopsida > Asparagales > Asparagaceae > Agave > Agave tequilana. The sequence goes on from JAVJIF010010753.1 coordinate 75,642, forward strand.
GATGGTAATGTGAAAGTGGAAGTGAAAAAGTTAAACACAAAGTTGACCGTAAAATAATATTAAAATAAAAATTAATTAAGAAAAATAAAAAATAGACTATAATTAGAATGCAAGTGAGAGTTACATGGTCAAAAAATTAACTGTTTTGTGTTACAATTTATTACAAATGTGATTTACATGACCACAAAAGTAACTGTAACACTCTGGAAGTGAGGAAATAGTTGTGTAAAAGAGAAAAGATAAAAAGAAAGGTTTTTCTTATTTTCCTTTTCCGGTGTTTGGATAGATAGGAAAGTGAGCAATTATACTTTCCTATTTCCTTACTTTCGCCCACTTCCTTGCAACCAAACAGCCCCGTAGTGTAACTTCCTCTCTCCACTTCTTTTCCTTTGTTGTTTCTTTTACTTTTATGGCTAACTAACTTTTCATTAGCATGGCTAACTAACTACTAACCCACTAATTTCTAACACTTGATTGATAACCCAAATGAGTCAATAGTGTCAAACAAGCCTTGTACAAATAAGAGCTATGGCATCTTAAGACGAGGGTTCTAACTCTAATTTACCTACAAGTATTTACTTTCTTATACTTCATACTTAATGAGTTTTGATGATTTATGAGTTGTGTACTTTACTTGTTATTGTAAGTTAGAGACTTTTCCTTTTAACTTTGCCGATACCAATAGTGCACTCAAGTCTTCCCTTATTCTCGCCTTCTATCGGATCTTGATGAGGGATGTCCGAGTTTTTGCCGTGTAAAGCTAAGTTTAAGATGAACTTTCACTCGATTTTCACGTGAATAGTTTCAATGCACAAGGGTTATGTTCGCCTATGATCTATCGTGAGGTTATCTTCAAAAAGTTAGAAATTAGTGAGAGCACTTAGTAGAAGGTTAGCCATGCATTTTTACAACTAAGAAAAAAATTCACTTTTACAAACCACCAAAATATTTTCCAACAATTCTCAAAAACAACTTGTTTTCACTTTTCAATTCTTTATTTAGAAACAAGAACTTTCTTTCTTCTTGAACTTTGAAACCGCATCAAGCTTCCATCGCTCTCCCTCCTTGTGGATACGACCCGTATAGCCACTTCGCTACTGTGGAAGAATCGCAAAAGCAGTAACATCAACCCACACTCCCTTCTCTTATTTTAGTGCTTGCTTTTTGCCGATCACCCTGCCCCAGATATAACTTAATTACTAAACAATAATAAATTCAGTAGCAGGTGTTAATGAATCATTTCCTCATCTAATTAATGGTATCCGTATATCAGAGTTCGAATTCGGTTCTACTGGAATGCGGTCCGGTATGAACTACTAGTGTTATGGGACACTGAAAAAATGATTATAATGAAAGGCGACATTGATGGTTGTTATTGTATGATTAAGTTATCATGCCTGTTTCCTATATATGCTTTCAGTGACACAGTATTATAACTGACAAACTTATTCGGTTACTTTTGGGCAACTCGGGTTGTATGAACTCAGGCCATAGTGACATGGGGTATATAGTATATATATGAGGGTTTCCTTATTTGGAATATTCCCTCGACATATCAATCTCATGAGTCCAAAGTCTAAACTTATACAACTGGTTTTGTCTACACATGTATTTAACGCATTAGTTGATGTCTCATTTTATGCCTGTGTGTGTTTATGCTCACGCTATGATTTTCGATTCCTGTTTTCTCTATTCGGATTTTATCGTTACATGTATGTTCAGAATTCCTAATGATTCTTGATTTTTCTTCATGTTTATTGGTCAATGCCTGTACTTGTATGCCTGAATTAAATCACTTGAACATGTACACATGTGCCTGCCTGTACACGCCTCATGGACTTATTTTTGTACTTGTTGTGTTGCTTTTGACACCCCTAGACTTGCATGTCCAGATTTCAGATCATGGAGCTTGTGGATTCTCCCAGTTGCTGATCAGAGTAGCGTAGTGGAAGCGTGGATTATCGGCAGACCATCCAAGCCCTTTTCTTTTAGGCCCCCTGCTCGGCTCTCGAGTTTCTATATTATAGCTCGTGAGCGCCCTTTTGTACTGTTCATCTTTGTATATCTTATTGTATTTCATATTTCACGCCTCTTGGTGATATAATATTCATATAATATTGGATCACACTCTGTGATAATTTTGTAATTGTATATTATTGTTGAAATGTGTATAATCACCGTGCTTTCGCACTCTGATTCATGCATGTACTGATGTTTAGCGTATATATGTGAGGGTATATTCGCCCTGCATATAAACGTCACAGTAACGTCTCTGTAACCGCGAGATCAGGACGTTACATAAGATATATAGGAATAGACTGAAAGACTGACTAGATAAGAGTTGCCTTACCAGGGAATGAGAGATACTGAGCCTTCCAGTCCGATAGCTTCCCTCTGATTTTTTTTCCCAGTAGCGGATCGAACACGGAGATAGATAGACACTTCATCCCAACAGCCACTTCCAAGTACTGAATAGGACCGACTGTTTCAGGCATCTGTAACACACGTTTAATTCTCCGATGATGTTGGACTCCAACCCTTATTCCAAAAATAATGTTAGATTTTAAAATGTTAACTCGCTGCCCGCTCATCCAACAGTATTCTTTTAGTACATTTGTAACCACCATTGCTTCACTAACTGCAGCTCCCGCTACCACCAAATAATTGTCAGCATATAAGAGATGGCCAACATAACCCTGTCCAGGACTGAGAGGGATACCTGTCATAACTCCTCTCCCTTGAGCAGGATTGATAGACCATGTCAACATCTCTGAGGACTGAAACCAGTGCTTTGGCTACCTATTAACTAGTAGAACAAATAAGGGATCACAGATACAACCCATGACCCAGTCAATGAGTTTTTCATCTATTCCAAACTTCACCATTACCACCCTGAAAAATTCCCAGCTCATCCTATCATAGGCGTGCCCCATATCAATCTTGATAGCCATCAGATTCTTTCCTTCTCTCTTATTCCCTATTGAATGCAAAATTTCTTGCGCAATCAGCACATTGTCCATATGATTGCTCGATCACTGACGAAGGCGCTTTGTTCTTGAGAGATAAGGGAGGCAGCAAGCACTTGAGTCTTTTCACTAGAATCTTCGACTCGACCTTGTAGCAAACATTACATAGGCTGATTGTTCTGTAATCCTTCATCAAATTTGAGTTTTTTTGTCTTTGGAATAAGGATGATGAATGTCGACTTCCACTACGGCGTTAGATGATTGGTACTGAAGAAGTGTCGCACAGCAGCTGTAAAGTCCCGCTTCACTGTGCCCCAACACTTTATATAGAACTCCCCAGGGACTCCATTAGACCCCGACGCCTTATCCAGGGGCAATGCCATGACTACCCTTTCAATTTCCTCCTCTGATACTGGCCTGCAAAGGGTTGTTTCTGAATATCAGTAACTACACTATGAACATCTGGTATCTCTCCATTCCAATCCCTAGTTGTTGACTCCCCCCATCGCTTCTTAAAGTACTCAAGAGCAAGGTCACAAATTGCCTCACGTCCCTTGACTATCTCCCCCTGATCATTTCGCAATTCAGTAATCAGGTCAGTGACGTACGCAGAATTTTCACTAAGTGGGGGCGAAGGCATTTTGAACTAAAATTGAAAATTTATAAAAATCAAACAACATATTCTAAGTTTTGATATTACAAAAAAAAATAGAGGGGCTCCCATTCAAGACAACATATCTCACTCTAAATCACAATGCTCCCCTTTGAGGAGCCATATTCTGAAATCGTTGAATGATTGATTCATTGTCAATGCTGTCAAATATGTCTTTTTCAATATATGTCACCAAGCAATCATTCATCAACTCATCACCCATTCTATTACGCAGTGAATTCTTCATAAACTTCATTGCAGAGAGGTTGTGAGAGTTCTCAATTCCCAGAGGAGAGACTGAGAATCTGTCATTAGGAGAAACTAGAGTTTTTTTTTTTTTTTTTTTTGGAGATCAGGAGAAATGATTCAAGTTAGATTTTTTTACTTAGTAAACCCAACTCCAGTGGGGCCACCGCATACGCTCGCCCCCACCTGGGTCCGCCACTGAATCAGGTTACGATCACGTTGCACGACTGTTGATTGATCGAAGTGGCTGTTTTTATCTCAATACGTGAGTTCTGTCTCCAGAATAACTCCTGCAATGACTCCTGCTGATGGAGGAGATTGCGATACCTAGCGAAGTCCCTGTTAAGCTTGTCTTGTTCAAAGTCAGTGAGACCCCTTTCATCATCCACAGCTTGTGATTCGGCAATAATCCTCTCCATCCTCTCGCTTTCAGTGAAGATTCACCCACCACGTCCTTATTCCAGCGTCACAATGCTTGCTTGTGACACTTCAACTTCTGAGAAACTCCGATCCCCCCCTCCTTTCTCCCTCATCCCCTCCTTCTTACTCTCCTTCCTCATCTTGCTTGCCGATCGTTCGATTTTTCTTCGACAATGACGGTTTACTAGTTTTAATTTCAAAAAATATTGTTTATTTTATTTTATTTTTTGCAGCGATTATTTTCGTTTGTTTTCGTTTCCCGCGCTTGCCTAATGTTGGGCTGTTCTAGTAAAGACCCAAACAAAAAGGCCGGGTTGGGAACAGGTCCCGCTCCAGTTGGGCCACTACGGCCCAATTAACCGTTGCTCCATTCTGTTCCCATCATCGCAAAGCTGAACCTTTAAACCTAAAATTTTGATCGAAGAAGAGGCAGCGGCTCCCAAAAAAAAACAGAAACGGAGAAGAAAAAGATTCAGTTTTTTTCGTCTTTAAAGGCAAAAAAATCGAAGAAAAGAAACTCTGACAAGCTGCAGTGATGACGGATGGTCATCTGTTCAATAATATTCTCCTCGGCGGCCGCGGTGGCACTGTAATCTCTCTCACTCATTCGATTGAATTTTTTTCCTTCTGAATTAATGTTTTGATTCGATGTTTAGGTCTACATTTTGATAGATTTTGAATGCTTAATCTGTTAGCTAGTTAGGAATCTATGTGGGGTTTTTGATGCTTCAGTGTATTGATACAGTGCAGTTTATTGCAATTTTGTTCTTTTCAGTAATTGGGTTTGTTGTTCTTGTTGAGGACCTGAACGAAATTTCTGTTGCCAGATTCAGTTATTGCATTTGGATACGGTGTATGTGATGTATATACTTGATTTATGCTATTCTATACTTATGTCTTAGGAAGAGAAGTTTTATTTTTTTAATTTATTTTGCTGTTTCATTATCATGCACATTTAATATACCAAATTTAGTCACTATATTCTTTTCACACTCTTTCTTTTGATTTTATTCATGAAGCCTTTTCTACGAGGATTGATGATGTTTTCTGAATGCAGTTAGTGATATGTGCAATGGGTATTAAGCATTGATAGGAATGATATGCAAAATCTTTTTGCAGTGTTTTGTCATGCCAATTGTGTGAGTCTTTGATGTGTACTCTTTCTAACCCCTGGTCTTTTATGTTGTATAATTGCAGAACCCAGGTCAGTTAAGGGTGCATTCAGGAGGGATTGCATGGAAGAAGCAGGGAGGTGGGAAGGTGGTGGAGCTGAGCAAAGAGGATATTGGAAGCGTGACGTGGATGAAAGTTCCTAGGGCATATCAATTAGGAGTGAAGAGTAAAGATGGGTTGTTTTACAAGTTTATTGGATTTCGTGAACCGGTGAAGCTCTCAAACTCTACCTTCTCCTCTTAAACTAACTCAAGCAATGTTGCCCGCGCATTTTCTTGTGGGCTCTGGACTCACCCCTTATTGCTTGTGATTAATGTGAGAGCTAAATGAATGTGGGGCTAGTGTTTTTAATCAATATGTCATGAAGCGCTGATTCATCAAATATGTTAAATGCTGATCGCTATGTTTATTTAATTAGATCCAATGTTATCCCCTATGGTTCCAAAATAGGGGGAAAAAAAGAAAAAGAAAAAAGAAAGAAGTATTATGTATCTTCATCCATGTATGATGTGCTGGAAAATTTAGAAAGTATTCTTTTCACTCTTGTGGACACTGTTATAGGAGGATAAAATGGTTATACTATTGCTAAAATGCTAACCTATTCACGTGCTTGTTTAAGGAATTTCTGTTGCAGTATAGTGTAAATATCTACAGTCCTTACGTAATGATAGTTTTGAGATCCCAAAAGATGCCCTTGTGATTTTTAATTTATTTAAACTAGATAATTTACTATTATGTAAATCAAACTTTATATCATAATGTGATGCTGACGCCTGACGGTTCATATAAATTTAGTATATTCTACCTTTTCCCTTAATTACTACCCCTGCCTCACCACCACACGCGCGCGCGCGCACAGCACACACACTCGCAAAAGAAACGGGAAAAAGGAAAGTAACCCCCACCAACACCACAAAAGGAAAAGAAATAATCTATAATGAAGAATGCTATCTGTACTTCTCCCTTAATAGGCTCTGTCTCCCCACCCCCCACCCCCCACCCCTCCGCCTCTCGCGTGCATCAAACAACTTTATCATGATAAGAGTGTAAAAATACTTGCATTACAAATTAGAATCTAAATTACTACGGCAGAGGCTTTGCAACTGGCCACACAACTGTGCCTTCTCTGAAAGAGATTTGCAAGGGCAAGGGCATGGAATGTGTCCAAAATCGACCAAGATAGAAATTTGAATATCATAACAAACATTTAGTTTTTTGATATGCTTGGTACCAGATTTATTTTAGTAAATTGCAACTGTTCTCAGTATTAGCTGGAAACTTATTTAAATTTAAGATTTTTGACTAGTGGGACACTCAAGTAATAATTTGTCAGTCACTAGTGACACATAAAGCCATAAAATTTTATCTTCATTTGGTTACAGTGTTAGGATTTGTGTGCAAGATGTTTAGTATAAATTATAGTGAATAAAGTCCAAAACTATTGATTATAGTGTGTGCCAACTGGTCAAGTGTATTGCTTTGTGCATATATACATGAACATATTCTTGCAGCACATCTGGAAAATATAGCAATCTCTTCCTGGAGGGTTCTGAGAAGGTTCCCGTCGGCTGTTTCACTGTGTTGACACTTCTGGACACCCAGCACTTGACACCTGTTTTATGACCCCATGATTGATGGCTTCTTCTTTCAGGACAGCAGTACTCTACATTGTTTACTCTTGCACTCTTCTCTTTATTCTGAGAAGGTTCGCGTGTGTGTCTACACTTCACGACAGTCAGCACTTGACACCTGTGTTATGTCCCCATGAACAGTTGCTTCTTTCACTCTGCCCTTTATTTTCTTTTTGTTATTTGTTGGAGTTCAAAGAAAATTTCACTTGAATAAGCTGTCTTGTTGAGAATACGAGTTTCTAAACATAAAAAGCATATCTTATTTCTTCTTAAATTAGATCAGCAACTTTCTTTAAAATATTGTCCAGTCTTTAAAGAAAAATACATTTATCTGATTATAGACTGCAATTTGATAATGATTTCTTAATTTTCTTAGAGAACTGTAATTCTCAGTTTATAATGTATTTTAAACCAACTTCATCAAACTTGGACTAGCAATAAAGTTCATCCTAGGGGATTAGCTACCTTTACAGCATAAAGACTGTGTTACTGCTTGTAATCTAAAATTGGAAATGAAAAACAACAGATTATGGGCCAGAAACTGGTCCCTAGTTGTTCCTGATATATCTTTAAAAGGTTCGAATATTTAAATAGAACTCTTACAATAAATTGTCTACGTTGGAAGAGGATCTATATGGTTTCAAGAAGAACAAATACTCATGAAAACAATAGTGTCTACTCGGAGACATCCGACAAAATTGGAAAAAAAGAAAACTACAGAAATTTTGTTTGAACAATAGAAGAGATGTACTTGGTTTTTGGATGTAATTCTTTTTAATCTGCTACTTATTTTTCCTTTGGTTTCTTGGCCCATGTCATCAATTTTCTGATGACACTTGCCGATTTCTGTGCCTTACCTTCAATAAAGGTATTTGTTAATTGTTGCCATCTGTACTTCCTGATAATTGATGATGTCTTATTCCACATAGGATGTCAGCAGCCTGACAAGTTTTATCCAGAAGTCTATTGGAGTAACACCTGAGGAGAAGCAACTCTCTGTCAGTGGTCGTAACTGGGGAGAAGTTGATATACATGGTATGCAGACTAACTTGTTTATGTTTTTCTTTTTCTTTCTACTTGAGATTTTACTGTCATGACTTTCTTTTCTTGCGAAATAATACTATTTGTGGCCAGCAAGCAATAGGAAACTAGCTAGTGTAGCAGTCCAATTACCCTTATTCTTTACTCTATTTCCTCTTTGCTCCTGTGATTGTGTTCTTCTGATGTTTTTATTTCCTCTTTTTTTGCGTGTGCGCACGCGCGTGTGGTGGTTGAGGGGGGGATGTTGTTCACAAACTAGTTGAAACAAAGACAACTAGAGTGACTTCTTTTGACTGATTGCGTGAAATTTTCAAAATCTGTTGACTGCCTTTATTTTGCTTTTGTGATTTTCATATCCTTGTATGCATGTTTGTTGTTTTATTTCTCATTTCTGCTCATTGTCATCCTGAATGCATTGTGTATTTCATGCATTGCAGGAAACATGCTGACTTTTCTGGTAGGATCAAAGCAAGCTTTTGAAGTATCTTTAACAGATATAGCACAGACCCAGCTGCAAGGAAAAAATGATGTCTACATGGAATTCCATGTGGATGACACAACAGGGGCTAATGAGGTGGTTTATACACTCAATGTTTTCCACGCGGATTTCTTTTCTTTTTTATTCCTTTTTTTCTTTTATTTGTTTGGAGAGTATCAACCTTCCATTTTTACTGATCAATTCCTATACTTGTGTTGAGTGTTGAAATATATGTAAATGGGATTATTAACTACTATTTGTTTCAGCATGTATCAATAACTATTTGCATTTTGGTTTTACATAGCTTCATGCTGCTACAATATCTTTGATGGAACCTCCATTTCTTTAAAGGCGCATGCCAATGAGCAGGGTGCGTAGCGGTGTTTCCATATTGATTTACTTTGTGTAACTCAGCGTGTTTTTCATTGCCAGTAGAAGCACAAAAAAAATCTACAAATGTTAACACACTTGAGTGTGAATGTTTGTAATAGTCATCGCCTCAAGACGCAATAAATTTAGGTTTAACATTCAGAAATAATATTGATTTTATTGAATTTACTTAAATTGTCTATTATAGTTTCTTTCTTGGAAGTCATGATATTCATGATAGTTGCTTTTATGTGAAAAATTGTTTCTCTTGCTGTCTTTCTAAACTAGATCACTCCATTACACCAGTTCTTAATGTTTCACGCTGTTTCAGGTGGTCTAAATGGAAATGGTTCATTATGTATATGACAAGTGGTTGCACAAATTTGATTTTCCCACTTAGTGTACAAGTTCAAGTAATTTTCAATATTTTGAATGCGTGGAAAATACAGAGAAAACCATATACACCATCCACAACCATGCATTCAATATTAGCACTGAAGTTGAAATCCTTTCATTATTTTTTGTTTCATGTTTATAGTTGTCACATAGAATCAGAATAAGATGTGCATATAATATTGCATTTGGCACACCTCATTTATTTTATTCAGGTAAATCAATAATTTATTGGATGAAATCTCTTGATTCATGATGGAACTTGCTTGTTGGTGATGAAAATTTATTCATCTTTCTCTATCTCAAAGGCACTACTCCATCTTGACATATTATTTCTTTTTTGTTTCATTCGTAGAAAGACTCATTGATGGACCTGAGTTTCCATATACCTAATTCCAACACTCAGTATGTTGGTGATGAAAATCGTGCAGCAGCACAGGTAAATTAACTCTATCTTGCAAATTTATGGCTAATTGAAATAGTGTCTGATGTACTGACTGTAATATTTGAAGTTCTTAATTTCTTTTGTTTTTTAATTTAGGTTTTTCTTGAAAAAATATCGTCCATGGCAGATGTTGGCCCGTCCAGTGATGAGGCTGTTGTCACATTTGATGGAATTGCAATTCTTACACCAAGGTATGAAGAAGCAGCCGGTTACTTATTCCGGATGTGCTTGTTTTATTTTAACTTGATATTTCCCTTGAAATTTGTGTTGCGCGTGCACATTTGTGTGAGTGCATGTAAGACATCTCAATTTCAGAGCCTTGCCTATTCTTACTGGAACCTAAAACATAATCTGTCTTCAGAGGGCGGTACAGTGTTGAACTTCATCTTTCTTTCTTCCGTCTCCAAGGCCAGGCAAATGATTTCAAGATTCAATATAGCAGTGTTGTTCGACTATTTTTACTGCCAAAGGTTTTGCTCTTGCTTGTAGTGGAACCTAATAAATGCCAAGTTTCTATTTAATACAATTCTTTTCTGCTATTTAAGTTTCATTAGCAGTTGTCTGGTAAGCAAGTGAATCTGCATGCTCTTCCACGATGTAGCTATATTTTCTACACACTGCATTCTGGCTCTCCCTTCTGCTGTGTCTCATATGTATTCTGTATTGGGTTCTTTTGCAGTCGAATCAACCTCATACCTTTGTTGTTGTTACACTTGACCCACCAATCCGCAAAGGAATGACTTTGTATCCGCACATTATTCTCCAGGTGCTTATAATATGCTAGCATGTTTCTCGTTCGGATAGGAAGCATACTGATTTAACTTCTTTAATATGTTGCCTTTGTCTTCTGTTTTCTAAAGTTTGAAACAGACACCGTAATTGAAAGTAGTCTGTCAATAAACGAAGAGCTTCTGGCTACAAAATACAAGGATAAGTTGGAGGCATCATACAAGGTATGTTGCAACTATTTTATCGTTTAAAAATGCTGAATAGGTTATGGTACAATGCTAGTAGTCTAGAATTTGTCATGTGATTCAAGTTCCAACTTTAGCACCTTGTAGGTTTATGCAAAACTGTGAACCTTGCTTTCCTAAATAAAACAATTTTGCACAAGTGATTGTAATGCATTACATGCAACCATCATGTTGAAATTGTTGTTTTGTCTATTTGATTGATAATCCTCTTCCTCTATTCGCATAACTTGCTAACATAATAGCTGCAAAGGTAAACTAATGACCTTCCTCTCTCATGATCCTCTTCTTTGTACATTCACAAACCTTTAGTCTCTTTATGATTGGTTTACTCTGACTTTAAAGTTAAAACATGAATTATTGTTTTCTTCCCCTCATGTGTAGTTTTAAATCATAGTTCGTTATAGAAGCCTTTCATGTACTTTCATTTCTGTTAAAGCCCACAATTTGGCATATACCAGACCCTCTGTATCTGCACCAAATACTTCCGCCTTTATCCTCTTCCGTCCCTCCTAATATTTATATTCTGAAGAGCTGCTCATTTTCCTAATTACCTAAATAGTCAGATCCTACAAACCAACATATTTGGCATTCAAGACAAAAAAATAAATAACAAGAGCAACGAGTAAGAAGGTTGATTATGGTGAGGATGATATTATCTACTGTTGCCTAATTACTAGAGAGGAAGAACAGTAAGGTGGTTTCTAATGGGACAAAAGAGCAATTATGATAAGGTGAGGAAGTGGGGGAAAGAGGAATTTCGTTTGAGGCCTTTTCCGCTTGTCCATTGTTTAGATTCTAGTATATTGGATCGGATAAATGACCATACAGTCTACAGAACTTGCAAAAGAGAGCAACTTAAGTTTTGAAATTGAGATGTTGAACCCTTCTTAAGGTGGTTTCTAGCAATTATGATAAGGTGAGGAAGAGGGGGAAAGATGAATTTTGTTTGAGGCCTTTTCTGCTGGTCCATTGTTTAGATTCTAGTATATTGGATCGGATAAATGACCATACAGTCTACAGAACTTGCAAAAGACAGCAACTTAAGTTTTGAAATTGAGATGTTTAAGTGAACCCTTCTTAAGATGTATATACGAAAAGGCATACTTTCGGAAAGCATCTCCGAGAAATTTGTTCATTTAGCATGTGAAACCTATTCAAACACTCCAAAATATTATGTATCACCATAAAATTCTACTTGTATTTTTTTACCATACGCTTGCCTTATTTCCCTTAAACCTATTACCTATGCCCCTATGCTCATGGGCAGCTTATCTCTTATTCGATTTCTTTCAGAACTGTATACAACTTTGTAAATATAAGAAGTGAATTGTTACTTTAAGGTGGATATGAGTTTCCATGAATGTTATGTTATTGATACATATATGGGAAGATTTTTTAAACTGTTAAAGCCGGCTATGTTTTTATGCTGTAAAATATAAGGCACTCTTCCAAGCAAATAAGATAGAGTGTTTCTGTTATAGGAATGTTAAAATGGATGTGTGGCACTCTTCCTGGGATATTCCTGGACCTACTTGAGGATCCCCATTACTTGTAGTCTGCCATTAGCTGCCAGTATTTTGTCAGTTAGAACAAGCTGTTTTAGAGGCTTCTGGAAGGACCTTAGGTCTTGCTGGTTCTGCGGTCTTGGCATTGTATGTGAGATGGCCCATACATGACAGCCTACCCATTATTTTTCTATAAAACTTATAATATTCTATTTTAGAGTTCTTGTAAGCTTTTCTTGAGATGGATGTGAGGTTATACACTAGGTGATTATGTAAGAATGTATGCATCCATAAGAAGTTAGAATAACTGGGGGAGAACAATTGAGATTGTTTGAACATGTGCAACAGCGGTCAGTAAGTTTGCCAGTTATGAGAAATGATTGGATCATAGATGATGCAGTAATGACGACTAGTGGTGGAGCCTAAACAGGCATTGATTTATGCACTTTAAAATGATATTATGGTTTTAATTTAACCAAGTTGATGGTCCTTAACAGACCTGAATAGAAGAGAAATTCATGTAGTCGAATTTAAAAGTTTGGGATAAAGGCTTTGTTATTCTTTTTGTTGTTGTTGCAATTTGGCCAAATCATACTCAAGGGTGCTGTATTGATAATGCTGGTTCATATGGATTTTTGGTTCTCTCTTCCCTTGGTATACTATATATTATTGTTGCCTTTCTTCATGAACACTGTTTTGATAAACATTTTTAGGGCCTGATTCATGACGTCTTCACTTTGATCTTACGTGGCCTCTCTGGAGCCAAAGTTACTAGACCAGGAAAATTCCGGAGCTGTCAAGATGGATATGCTGTGAAAGCGTCATTGAAGGCTGAAGATGGAGTGTTATATCCACTTGAGAAGTGTTTCTTCTTTTTGCCAAGGCCTCCTACTCTCATTCTTCATGAGGAGGTATTAATGATGCGAAAAATTAAAATACTGAATTTTCTCTCTTGGATGGTTTAAATATTGATATCTTTTTGTATTAGATTGAAATGAGAAACTCGTTCTTGTGTCATTCTTTTGTGCAGATTGAGTATGTTGAGTTTGAGAGACATGGTGCTGGTGGGTCAAGCGTATCATCTCACTATTTTGATCTTCTCGTGAAATTGAAAAATGATCAAGAACATCTGTTTAGAAACATTCAGCGAAATGAGTATCATAATCTCTTTGACTTCATCAGGTAGGAGGTTGTTGATTTTCTGTAGCCCCCATCACAAACTTCTTTTACAGAGTTCATTTTCTGACAAAACAACTTATTCTATGAAGTGGAAAAGGATTGAAAATCATGAATCTGGGCGGGGGACAAACTACTACTGGTGTTGCATCTGTTCTAGAGAATGCTGATGATGATGCTGTTGATCCACATCTTGAACGAATTAAAAATGCAGCCGGCGAGGAGGACAGTGATGAAGAGGTGCTATATGCTGGATTTTGTTTCTATTACTTGCTTTTTATATAATTTGCAGCATCTATTCATCATATGACTTCACTTCAGGATGAAGATTTTGTCGCCGACAAGGATGATGGTGGGTCTCCAAGTGATGACTCTGAAGAAGAAGCATCTGATGCTAGTGAAAGTGGAGATGAGAAAGTAGGTTCTGTTCTTTTTCTCACTGAATTGTTTCGTTACTATAGGGATGGTTTTTTTCTTCTTCTTTTTTCCTTTGAGGAAGATGGGAAATGCATGTTTTAGATATTCTTTAATGTGTATTTCCATCTCTATCCACTATTTTCACCATATTCATAAATCTTTTTTTGAGCTAAATACCATATTCATTAATCTGGTTTGAAAATTCAGAGACCTGCAAAAAAGGAGTCCAAGAAAGAGGTTGCGGGTACAAAAGCGCCATCAGCTAAGAAAAAATCCAAAGAAGGTGATGAAGAAGGTTCAAAGAAGAAACGACAAAAGAAGAAAAAGGATCCTAATGCACCCAAAAGGGCAATGTCAGGTTTCATGTTTTTCTCAAATGCTGAAAGAGAGGTAAGTTTCCTGTACTTAGGTAGTTGTTATTTCTTTTATTCCTATGGTGTTTAACGTGAAACTTTTTTTAAAATTCTTTTTCCATTTATGTGGGTTTTATGGGTGTAAATGGATATCCAAAATATCCGAATCCACTTTGTATCCTCATCTATTTAAGTGGATACATATATCATCAATCAATATATGACTCTACTTAAAATCCATTATTTGTTTATAAACAGAGTGGATATGGTATTGTGGTCTCCGCTCTGTTTAATATCTACTCTGCTTATAATTGACAGATATTATCTATATATTTTATTTTTATTATTATATAAAAACTTAGTAATACACCTTTTGAATTTGGTACCAATGAATATCAATTTTGACGAGTTTACAATAAATGAAAATTTGTTTTTGAGCTAATATCCATTTAGAAAGGTGAGATACCATGAGATGGAATGCACTCACGCTTTGAGTCAAAGTTAACTAGAAGGGTGGACCTCACTACTTTTTCCTCTCATAAACTTATTTTTATAAATGAGCTAACTCATAACTATTATTGTATAAAAGAAATATTATGATTATAAATGAAATCTGAAATATATCTGAATTTGCTCCTTATTTGCATTGAAGCGGATACAAATAGTAGTAATCAAACATCCGACTCCGTTTAATATCCGTCCGACAAGTATCTGCTTTTTAAATGGAGTTGATATGGATGTCATAGTACCCGCTCTGTATCCACGATGTTTACACCCCTTATGTCGTACAGACACGGATCACGAGTGTCAGACACGACACAGACAGACCCGGGACATGGAAAATGCAAAAAAAAGGATACGGGGACACGACAAGCTATATATTACTATTATTATATATAGATAAATTTCCCCCTGTTCTTAATTTTTTTGATTATCTCTACATGCTTTCAAAGATGTGCATTGTGTTCAACTTTTCAACAGTACTTTCCGAAGTAGACATTTCTATACAACTCTACCTATATTAGTAGAATAATGAATAACTTGTCAAAAAATAATTAAATATGAATAATTATTTTTATTAAAGGTGAGATGAAAAACAAAATGAAATCTAAATAATTTACATTTATAGCTTCTATAAAGTAACAAGCAAACTTTAAAAAATCTAAAAAAATTTCTAACTAATACCTCACTTAGTTCGTGATGTGTAAATTCTACTAACATATTTGCTTATGTTAGAACAATATTTTTTTCATGTTTATTTAAGTGACATGTGATTTTTAGATATCTAATACATGAATTTTAAATTTTATTTAATACCGACACGGCATTGGACACGGTGTCAACACGTGATTTTATGGTTGTTTAAAATCCGACACGGCATCGGAGTTTCCGATACGTGTCAGGCAACTGTCTTGCAAGTGTCGGTGTCGGACACGTGTCCGACACGGATACGGTACTCACTTTGAAGTGTCCGTACTTCATAGTACGCCCCTAGTGAATTTTGACTTATCTTTTTCAATAAAAAAGATTGATAACTCTCACCGTCCCCCGTATGGGGGAGAAAATTCCGCAAAACATGTCGGTAGCCTGCCTGTATTCTGTGACCTCTTGTCACAAACCCTGCAGGCTCTTTTTTTCTGTGACTTTGACATATCATGCTAACTAAATGACTAAATATCACTTTGCTGACCTACTAGGATTATCCTATATTGGATCTCTGATTTCTTAGATGGAAACAATTAGCCATTTTGTTTTTCAGGTTGTACACTAACCTGTTTTAACCAGAAGTTTGTGCATCTAACAGTTTGACATATTCTCTTGCTAATAGCTGTGTGGAACTGTGATATGCCTATCAAACTAGGCTCTTGAAATTGGAAAATTATTTTTTTGGCCAATATTTTATTCACTCAGCCTAGTGATGAAATGTGGTTTGGAATTTAATTTCTACAACTGTGCCGAATGGTTAATTTACTGATTTGAAGTAATATGCCACTAACGAAGAAGTGCAATGCCCCTTGTAAAGGTTGTTGACTGAGTGTCATTTCTTCAGTATTTTGCATAGGAACTTAGCTTCATGAGGGAACGTTATTCTTTTTAATGTCCAAGTAATATTATTCATTATAGCACACTGATTTTCTTTTATGCTCTCGCTTACCAGTTTGGGAAAGGTTCCCAATTTGGGAAAGGTTCCTGGTTACTGTGCTAACTAAAAACTGATTAATGACTTCTAAACTTGTCTGTCTTAAGTGGAGTTTGACAGTTTAGATTTTTGACTCTTCCCATATATGCTTTTTGGTGCCAGAGCCTTGTGACAACACCACAGATACTTTTAAGACAAACTAGCTAGAAGCAAGTTGGTAGAGTATTTGACTATGATGACAGGGTAAAGGTTGAAGACTTGGTCACTTGACCAGTGTGAGTGTCAATGAAAGGAGGAATTAACACCACCCCATCCTGCTCGAAACACAAACAACACATGCAGAAAAATAAAAAAGAGTGGGTATACATGTCAGATACCTGATTAAGTTTGTTACCTAGCCCTCACTGTTGGAATGATGTATACATAACTCTGAATCACTTTGTTAATGTGGATCCCATTATCATCATTTTTGTAAAATAACAACTTGTTGGGTATCCAGGTGGCACTTGAGGAACACTAGGTAGTGCTAAGAATTTTAGATTTGGGATAAAATAGGTGCCATAATTTCTGAAGTTTTCTGCAATTGAGGCCCATTTCCAGGGGAAAAAACCATTCCCCCCTCCTCCCTTATATTTCATTTTGTAGTGGCCTTTTTCTATTTTGATAATAACGAGGTTGACCAACTGCACTTGTACTATGCAGAACTTAAAGAAAAATAATCCCGGTATGTCATTTACTGATGTTGGGAGGGCCCTTGGTGATAAATGGAAAAAGATGACAGGTATGGCTTTTCTAGCATGATCTTATATGTACTTTTGTTGTTTGCTTCCAATTGTTTGGACAAACTTTTTCATCTATTGGGAGTCTAATTGCAAAAGATATGCCATTGCTGATGATGAACGCACCAAGAAGTTATCAATTGATTAAAGCAGCAGTTTTTGAAGAAGCGTCTTTTTATAGACTCTGCTTCTGATGCTTAACCTTCATAGCCTGTCAAGCTTCTTTGAAAGCTGGTGAATGGCTGAGTCATGGATGGCATTGTTGCTGTCCTCTCCTCTGGTCATGGCAAGCTGGTGACTAGCAATCAGGATACCAGCCTCTTGCTCATTACTATGCCTGGAAAATGACTGTTAGTCCAAGGCTCCTCTTGGCTAGAAATTAGGCATCTGAATTTAAGAGGGTTGGTATGAGGTGGATGCTTTTGGTTTGGTTCTGTCAAATATTGCACAGAGCCTTCTTGCTACAAAGTTGTGCCTGCATGGCCAGCTCTCGGGAAAAGGCTTGCTCTATTGCAGTTCCTTCTCGTTGTGAGCCTTGTTTGGTAACATGGCCTTGAAAACCATGGTTTCGTTTAAGCTGAAATGAAACCAAAGTTTGTGCATATACAAATCTTTGTTTTGAAAGCTTCTCTTAAATTTCATGGTTTCAGAAACTGTACTCAGAATAGAGTTTACAAAATCATGGTTTCATTTACTTTCGGAGCTCTGAAACCATGGTTTGACAAATCCTATTTTGGTTTTGTGGTTTGGCCACCAAACCCCCACAAAACCATTGTTGTGGAGACCAAAACCTGGAATATTGAGTTACTATCTAAGATAGTTGGGAATAAATCAACCAAGACATTGGTTAACATGCCTTGGGATGCCGGAAAAATAAAAAATCTCAATGTCAAATGCGTTTAGCCTATTGGCTTCCTTGTCTCTCTTTCTAATTGCATATTTAATCTTTTGCATGCAGCTGAGGAGAAAGAGCCATTCGAGTCCATGGCTAAGGCAGACTCAAAGCGTTACAAGGAAGCCATGGCTGGCTACAAAAGTGGCGGTTCTGCAATGAACGTAGATTCTGGTGGTGGATCAGACAGCGAGTAACCGATTCTTCCAGTTCTAGACCCATGCAAGTTCAATTTGGGTCTATGTCAGGAAAATATTGTTATTTTTTGAACTTACTAGTTATATCGGTATGTATTTTTGTTGGCTGCTGTGTGTTAGTAGTAGTCCTTGCAGCAATTCTGAGAGGAGACATTTTGTAGGATCACATGTAAGGTGATAATTATGCATTCAGATGACTTATTTAGGAAAAGTTAATGAAGCTGTTTATGAGATTATCATTTCTGCTGAACACTAATGTATGTGCTTCTGTTTCGTGTTCTTGTGTTCTTTGCATAACACAAACATGCGAGATGAGGTGCCGTTCTGTTCCTAATCATCGTATGCATTCTTTTGATACAGGTTTAAATCCGTGATAATTTTTGCATTTATGCCTATGTTCTATGATTGCATTTGTCTACAAAGGTTGCAAGAGGGTGGCTAATTTGAACTCAAGACATAACTATGTTAGTGTAGTGGTCAGTTTTCATTTTCCCTCGAGATCATGACACGTGTCCAGCTACCAAAAGGCACCCCGAGCAGTTAGCGACCCCTTGAATCCAGTATAGACACATGAAAAAATTCTCACGATTTCATCCCGAGGCCACATCTAGCTCGGAATCACTCTCATGGACCCTCGATCAATACGGAATCTCTCAGTAGTCCATAGGCCTCAGCCTATGAAACGAAAACCCTCTGCAAGGAGTGTTGCTTCTACGCTGGTTACAGCTTATCAGCAAGATCCCCGCGATTCACGAATTTAGTGACGCTGCTAGATTCCCACATTCGAAATGTTACAACACTCCTACTTCAATGCGAGCTATTATGAATAGTGGCGGAATCTCTGCATGACAATTTCAACAATCAAGCGGCGTTATCTGGAGGGTTATGAGAAAATCACAACGTGCCAATCGTGCAGTTGCTGAGATTCGAAATACCCCTGCGTGCATCAACAATTCGAAATACCCCTGCGTGCATCAACAACTCAGTCAGGTATGAATATTGCCCCTTCTCTAACGGGGAAGGAGTCGCTTCTGATTACCACCAAAACAACACACAAGCAATCTCTTTGCTTTTCCCTCTACGAGGATACTTATTTTCATGCTCGAAGGTTTTCGGCCGGCACTACACCGGTGCCCCTGACCTGAAAGGTGTTTTCCCCTTCCTTTGTGTTTCTTGGCAGGTTTGATCGGGAGCGTCCAATCGTTTGTGACGGAAAATCGACACCACATTGGTGCTTTCATTGAGAGCTCTTGAGTATATGCTCAGAGTGTCCTTTCCTTCGCCAAACACTTTCCTCAAAATCCCTCCTCAAATAGCCTCGTCGATGACAATAGCCCCTCAAAAGAAAGCTTCCTCGTAGTCCGCAGCTGCATTTACCGCCTACAAAGGAAAGAAGATGGCCATCGGGGGCACAGGTGACGCCGGTCATCATTCTCAGAACCCCAACATTGTTCTTCACTAGTTGAAGAAGTGCGTTCGTCCCCAGCGATCACACTAGAGAGAACAGCCGACAAGCACGAATTCGGCTGCTCACAGAAGAGCATCTCCTTCAAATTCTAGCTCGCCTGCAGAAGCGGCTAGACAAGCAAGAGGTGGAGGCAACTCGCGAGCGCGAGAAGGCCGCTCTAGATAGAGATGCCGCTATGCGCATCCATAACCAGCTTCTCTCTCAGATTGAGGTACTCCGAAGAGCTCGGACGAGGGGCTCAGATGAGAAGGAGTTTCGCGTTCACCCCTCGCTTTGATATTCCTGATTCCAATCTACTTCCAGAGCGACCTGAAATTTTCTCCTTGATCCCCATCTTTCATATCAATTCTATTTTCCTGTTTTTCTCTCTTGAAACCGGTTATTCCATGTTGAAGGTGGTAACAGAGATCAGAGCGTGCAGCGGAAGCTGATGGACCCATGATATGCTGAGAAGTGACGTGGAAGATTGTTTGTTTTCTCTCTTAATTTTGAGTCTTTTATATCTTCCTACTTTATGAAAATTTCAAGGACGAAATTTTTATAAGGTGGGTAGAATGTAATATATCCTAGTCAATAATACTGTATTATTATTTTTAAATATCTTATCTGGCTTTACCTACCATTTTGTTAATTAACTTGATTTATTATTATTATTATTAGTTATACAAATTATTTCTAATATATTAACATTGGCTTTATTTATTATTGCCATTATAACTTATTAATATTTTTAATTACTATTACTATTATTATTTGTTATTCTTAGTAATGAGCGTTTCATTATGGTTATAATTATTATTGCTATTTTTATGGTTATTTTAATTATTATTAACTATTATTATTATTATTAATATTATTATGTATTGGTATTATTGTTGTTGATTATTATTACTAGAGTATTATTATTAGTATTTTAATTTTATTATTTATTTCTATTATTACTTGGTTAATTATTATTATTATTTATCATTATTGTTATTAGTAATATTATTGCTTGAAATATTATTTTCCCCCTTGATTCTCTCCCATACGTATTTATCTAAACCCGAAACCCACCAACTCAATAATCTATAACCCAAAACCCAATCCTCATAATCCTATCTTAATTCAAATTCAAATCCTAGATCTTAACTACCTAATCCAAATCCTATCGAATTAAATCTTTTCATAAATCTTAACTAATCCTAATGTAAATCCTAACAATAATCATATCTATCCTAACTTGCCCAAATCCAAATCCTATTTTCAAAATCATAACCTCAGTAAATTCTATCCTCACTATTAAGTCAAGTAATTTGAATCTAACCGAAATTCTAGTTTTTAAAATCCCTAATAATCTATAAAAAGCCTAAACTACTTCTTTTTCTGTCTCAAAAGAAAAATCATGACCTAACTCTCCCCACCTCCTTCTTTCTTTTCTCCTCAAATGGAGCACGAATGAAAGAAAATCTTAAAGTGCAGAAATTGAGGAACATACTTGGGGAGATCAAATCCAAGTAATCTATTTTCTCAAAATTTATTTGATATAAATAGTTATTAAAAATCATGTCTATACCATGATTATTCATAAATTTTTATACATCAACACCCAACCACAAATCCAATTAAAATACATGTGAGAAAATACTAACCAATAATTTTAATTTACATAAATTTTTGAAAATTTTAAAACAAAGGATTTCAAAAAAGAAAAAAACCCGAATTGCCCTGCAGCCTAGGCCAGACCCAAGGCCTGGCCAGGCCTGGTCCGGCTGGGCTAGGGCTGGCTTGGCCTAGCCAGGGCCAGGTAGGCTAGGCCGGCAGCACAGTGCCTTGTGCCCTGTTCAAAAAAGAAAGAAAATTCTAGGATCAGGCCTGGGTCTGACCTGGTCCAGCCTGGGCCTCACTTGGGCCTGGGCCGCTGGATATATATAAAAAAAAGAAAAAAAGAAAAAAAGAATGAAGAATTGCATAATAAAATAATAAGATAAAAATAATAAGAAAAAATGGAGAAAAATATAAACAATAGTCTACAATTCTTCTATTTCTATGATAAAAATTTTAGATAAATAGCAACATAAATTAACTCAAACCACCCACTTTAAAGCCATTTTCCTTAATGATAAATTCAGGCCCATTAAGCAATTTAATGGTTTAAAGCCTATTAAAAATTTAACAAAAAATTAGAAATTAATTTAAATTAAATCTATTAAATTTATTTGACCCAGAGGACCATATTCCCAACTCCAAAACCAATTAATCAAGATTAAAACCCCTTAGAACTCTCAAGTAAAACATCCTTTTAAAAAGTTCTAACAATTTCTATTGGAATGAACTATGTAGATTTATCGGGGTCTTATGATTTCAATGTTTTGGACTTGGGATCAAGTTCGTTTGCGTGTTCTTTTTTCCTTCAGTTAAACAAGAATTTTATGATAAATAATTTTATTTTGTTGTGTAAATGTTACTAAAATTTACTGAGACGATACTTGTGAGTATTTGCTCTTGTATTATTTCCTCATGCACCATTGTCATATATATATATATATATATATATATATATATATATATATATATATATATATATATATATATATATATATATGAGTGTGTCTGTGTGTGTTGCTTTATTTCATGTGACCATCTGTTTTATTTTAGCTGTATGATTACCGGTATCATTTCATGTGATTATCTGACTTATATTACTAATGTGATTACATGTATTTCTTTATGAGATATCGGTGAGTGCTCATCCTATTTAGTTAGTTCATATGAATGTTTATCAATATCATTGCATGTGTGGAGGATTATTACTTTGATTCTAGGCTAGTTGTCGTACACCTTAAACTGTAACTTGGATTGATCTTGAGATTAGCCTAGTTCATATTTGTAGACTTATTCGAGGTATTGATTAGACATTTATTTGGTGATGTTTCAGACGAGAATTTATTTGGAAATAAAGATGGATTAAATAAGATGTTATCTTATTTAGGAGATTGTTTTCTCTTGATACTTGGATTTCAACTTGAGATTTACATGAGATCTTGATTCGTATTCAGATGAGATTAATAATAGCTGAGTTTTAATCATACGGAGAATAACTTATCATGATTTTGATCTATCACATAATACTGATTTTAGATTATTAGTTGGAAGTATTTTATTTGGACATTTTTACTGATAAGTTATCTGAGTAATGATGTTTATTGATATCGAGGTTTGGATACCGAGACTTTTTAGATTTCAGGTACTTTGAGGATGTCCCACTTCTTAGTTAAGATCTTATTAGGATTGGAACTATTAGTGATGAAATTTAGACTATAATCAGATTTAGATCTTGGATTGGACTGATTCATGACGATAGTTATATGAGTGATAGCTGAGTGGCATTATCTTTAGATTTGATTATTCTTATTGATGATAAACAGGTGACAGTTTAGTTGGATATTCATGATTTGGTCTTGACTACTTCAGTTATTGGGGATAGAGTTATTATGAGAGTGTTTCATTGATATCGGTGACTATATTACATGTTCGGAGTTTTATGGCAGTTATTGATCGACTTTACATATTGGTGACTTAGAGGGTGGATATATGGATGGCCTTGAGAATCTGAGTTCATTGTACACCTTACCGGATTATTCTATTCATGCCAGTAGGTCATTACTCATCCTGAATATCATGATTTACCTAGAAAACTTGACTGATTATACTTGGCATCTATCTGATAACTATATTGTCTATGTTACCATAATTGATGGAAAAATATTGTACACGGTGACAACACCCTCATGTTATACTTGTTACATGTCCTGTTATACCAGTATCCGTTTCACTGACATTATCTATCCTGTTATACCGGTATCCTGATTATACATGTTGATGTTGTTACTCACCGACTTATCCCAGTGGTGTAGGTAACATGTATATTAAATAATCTTGATAATTTAAATAACCTGATATTAAACAACTAATATAGGGATTGGGGAAATTGATGGAGGAGACAACGTCTGTATTTTGGGTGGACTTAGGATACAGGTTCACAGCCGAAAGAGGGTTCCACTGCAGGGTTCCCAGGGGGTAACTGATACCCCGTCCTGTTCTTGTTCCTATTATACATGTTATACATGTTCCTAACTACCTTGCGATAGGTCCTGGTTCAACGTCAGGAGTCTGAGCCGTGGTCCCGGGTATGTACGAGACCCATCTAAAGTATGGACAATGTCTTCAACCGATCAGTTTCAATAATTTTGGACCTCAATTGACACGTGTGATAGGCGTAGTATGGGATGCATCTATTATAGGTGGCAATTGGTGTCGCTGATATAATAAATAATAATGTACTGTAACTGATTGTTTTTACTTGATATATGTATGTATGTTGGACACTAATGTTACACCTGACCTGATTGGACACAGGACTCTAGCAATGATTGACTCTACCCGCCTGATATATATAGATTGTGATAAACACCTAATTAGATACCTGATTGGACATATACTCTACTGTGTGCTATCCACATTACTATTTATTTACTTTATTCATGCTATTTTCTTATCCCAGTTTATATATTTTCTTTATCTGCTCACATGTTATATGCACATGCACTTTCCAGTTTATTCCAGTATATTCTTACATATTCACTAGGAGTTCTGACTTTCTGGATTTGCATATCCAGATTTGTGGCTATTTATTTCTGATCAGGTATTTGGAGAGGATTACATGCGTTACGAGGAGCTGGAGTCCCTCTCTTCATGATTATTGGTATTCCTGCTCTTTTATTCATGTTATTTCCTGATTTTATTTATATCGCATCCTATTGCCATTTCTTTCTTATATTCATCTGCTATCATTGTGTTAGATATTTATATGTTATATTGCAGTGATATTAATTTATCTAGTAGATTTTATACCTTGTTCAGGTTACTTTAGGCTTAACGTGTACGGGATATTTTTCTCGCGTGTATACATTGCCGACTCTCGTCACGACTCCGTTTTCGCATATTTTGGGAAGCGGGGCGTGGCAGAACCGATCACGTTAGCACCTTCGAGCTATCATGTCAAGATGGCGGTCCACTCCCACGATGATCTCCTCTTGTGTCGAGTATTTCCTTCCAGTCTCAAGGGCGTGGCCTTGGACTGGTTTTACTCCCTCCTTTCACGGTCTTTACGGAGCTTTGAGGAGGTCAGCGACGCCTTCTTCAACCAATACGCCTTACGATAGGAGTTTAAGAAGAACAATAACTACATCCTCACCATCAAGATGAAGCAGGGAGAGACCCTCAAGCAGTGTATCAATTATTTTTAGAGCCAGATGGCACTGGTTTATAACTGCAATAATAATGTTGCTGCAACCACATCATTGCCAGACTGCAAACCGACTACTCCTTCTATAATCACGTGGTGAAGCATGACATACGTCACCCACATGAAGGATATCCTGTCTCAAGCTCAGAATACATACAACTTGAAGAGGTGATGCGGGGCTCGATTAGCTGACCTAAGCAGGAGAGTGGAGGGGAGAAGACGAAGCGACTGCCTGCTTCTCCGAAAAAGACTCAGAACCAAGGGCATGATTGTTACAAGAAGCGCTCCCAGCCGAGTTCTTCACAGAACCCCCTAGAGGTCTATAGAGTTGATGCCGACTTCACTCCGTTTAAGATCTCCGTCGATCGCGTCTTCAGCGCCATTGAGGACAATCTTGGGTGAGGTGCCCAAGGCCACTCCCGCCTAACCCGAAGGATCCCGGAGCGGGCGATTACTGTGCATTCCATGACGGGTTGGGATATCGCACTGTCGACTGTCGCTTTCCCCAGAAGCAACTCCAAGAGCTTGTTAGTCAGGGGTATCTTAAGGAGTTCATTCTTAACCCGAACAACCTTCGGAGGTCAAGGTGCAAAACGCAGCCCCCGAAACTCCGCAGAAGGGGAATCCGGTGACCCGTGCCCTCGTCAGCTACCAAGAGGTGGATGCTATTTTCAGCGTTTGCCCACTGGTGGGCATCACCTCGAGAGAGAAGGCCATCTACAATAACGAGGCCCCCAGAAGTAACTACCCGATAATATTGACTGGCCCCCTCCGTTCCCAAGTAGGCCATCACGTTTTCAAAAGCTGATGCCTGCATCGTGCACTTTCCAAACAATGATACCCTGATTGTCATAGTGCATATTAGCAGTTGTCGAGTCTCTAGAATCCTGTTCGACAAGGAACAATGTCAACATCTTGCATGTGAGCATCCTGAACTGGATGGAGGACACTCCAGAGATAGCTTGGCGATGATCTATCCTCAGACCCAGTTTAATTTATATGGGTTTGACGGGAATGAGACGGGTCACTTGGAATGATCACACTCCCAGTATGCGTAATCCATTCAACGACATCACGGAGTTCTATGTGATCGATGTGGGGTCTCCTCACAATATGATCCTCGGGTGACCTTGGATCCATATTGTAACACCCCGTTCTCAGAATACGTACTTAGATACGTATTCAAATTTTTCAGTCATATTTTTCGATTTACTTCCCATATTTGTTTTTATTTTATGTATATCTATGTAGTTGTTTTACATTGGATCTGAATTCGGACTTGAAGTCAGCCCTAGTCTCAACCGGGGACCCGATCCAAGTCACTATTTTAAATCTCGGCCAATATACCGATATATCGCCTGAGATATCGGTATTTTATCTAAAACGATAAGATAAGTGCAGAATTTTATCGGATATCATTTTAGACCGATATGTGCCCATATATCGCCACGTGGCTGATATATCGACTGATATCTGAGATGAATATATCTGAAATATAGCCACATAACATATTTGAAGAGCTTCTAGAGATGCATTTGAGGAGTTTCTACAAAAGTTAAGTATCCCCTATGAGTTTATGACCTTATACTTATTAAAAGTAGTTTCATATGATTTATGTAGGGAATCACATATATATTCATCCATTATGACATCTGAAATGACATCCAGTATTTAGTACCATATCGCGATATATCACTCGGTATCTGATATCCGATATATAATTTTGCCGACCAATATATCGCCTATATCCGATATTTAAAACACTGATCCTAGTGTATTGCTCAATTTGGTCTTTCGGTAGTCAGATTTGACCGATTTCAATTTCAAATATTATTTTCCAATATTTTATATTTTTCATGATTTTCTAAAAATTTTTGAATTAAATAACAAAATCTTCAAAATCGGTGTCGACCGGTATCACTAGTCTATTTCAGGACTTTTAATTTATAAATAGAGTTGAATTTCTAAAATCTGCTTTCATATTATTTCTTAAAATCATATTTTCTACCTTAATTTATTTTTGGAGATTTTTCTGAATTTATCAAACTCAGCCTTGGTGTCGACTGATATCACCGATTGATTCTAGGATTTTTAATTTGAAGACGGGATTTTATATCTGAAAATTGATTATATATTGTTCCTTAGAGTGATGTTTTCTACCGCTTAAGTATTTTTGGGGATTTTTCTGAATTTCTCGAATTTCATCGTATTATATTATTTAATATTTTAATTTGGGTTTTCCTGCTTTTCCCCTACTTTATGGCTTGCCACGTGGCACATCCCTACCCACAAAATATCTCCCCTATTTAATCCTATTCGCTCTCTTTCCTTCTCATTCTCTCTTTCTCTTTCTCTCTCCTCTATTTGTCCTCTTCCTCTCTCTCCACTCTCTCATTCTCTCTCCCCCTTTCCTTGGGAGCCGCCGCTCCCCCTAGTCCTATGTCACCGCGTCGGTGCCCTCTCTGGTGAACCAACATCGCCGAGCACCCCCCAATGGCAGATCTCCTCTCTCTTCCCTTATCTCTTTCTTTCCTTTTTTCTTCTCTTTCCTCTCTCTTACCCCTTTCTTCTCTCTTTGATTTGGTCCTCTAGCCAGATTCACCACCGGCGCTCCCCAGCTTTAGCGACGGACCCCCTTCCTCCCTTGCTCCCCCTCTCTCTTTCCCCTAGTCTCTCTTTTTCTCACCTAGTCCTCTCTCTCCCTTTTCTTTCTCTGATCTGTGGCCGCAGCGATCAAAGCTGCCGCCGACCGCCTGGCCAGCCGCCGTGCAAGCCAGTCCTCTCTCCCTTTCTCTCTCCTTGATATCTCTCCCTCCTTCTTGAGCTCTCTCCCTCACTCTAGATTTGTCTCTATCTCTTTCTTCTCTCTCCCCCTCACCCTCTCTTTGTGATTTAGGCTGCCAGCGGCCAGACCCGCCGCCGGCCATCCTCTGGCCAGCCACCACTTGGCCGGCCACCACCTCCCCCTGGTTCTCTCTCTATCACTTCTTTCTTTTTGTCTATCTATTTCTCTTTCTGCGCATTCTCTTTCTTTCTCTCTATCTCTCCTCTCTCTCCTTTCCCTATTTCTTTCCTCCTTGTCTGGGCGCCGCCGGCAGCCAAAGCTGCCGCCGGGCACGCCCTGGCCAGTAGAGGGCCAGCCAGTCCTCTCTCCCCTTTCTCTCTCTTCTCTCTCTCGCTCCCCCCTCACTCTCTTGCTCTCTCTCTTCTTTCTCTTTCTTCATCTCTCTCTATTTCTCTCTACATGTATACCCCTCTCTGGTATTAGTGGGATCGCCTGGGCTCGTACACGTGTATTTGAAAGTTCAGGGATTGCGGCATATTTAATATTTATAGGCGAGTATTCTCGCCTCTTGTATCTGGGTACCCTGCTTCGACGGGCGTAATTGTAATAATGTATTTATATCGGTTAATTTGTCTTTGTATTTTGTGGACACGTGTAAATGTACTGGTCCAGTGTATTTGTATCGGTGTGAGTGTGCATCGTTATTTTGTGCACATATATCTATATTGATGTGAAGAATGCTTGTACTAGTGTAGTTTACTTTTTACACATATACCATGCATGTGATGTGTTATATTACTGCTTTATGATCATGGGTGGCCAACTCTTCATGGTTATATCAGCCTCCAGGCTCTACAATCAGCCTCCGGATTTCACCACTCCACAGTAGTCTAGTTGTTGCCATGTTGATATGTGTGCTCGTGTGGTACTAACATCTGGTACCGGTACTATACCCAGCCTTTGGGCTGCGTTCAGTCTCCGGGCTTTCTATGCCCAACCTTCGGGTTGAGTTCAGCCTCCGAGCTCTCATAATTTGCCTGGCAGGCGAGTCTAGCGCACACACTTTCTTTCTAACTCTGCTCGAGCATAGTTACATTGTGAGCGATAGCTGTACATTATCGTGGCATCGTCACGAGCGGTAACTACGCCGAGTGTGATAGACTCTAGCATTGTACACTAGCCTCACTCCAGCTTTCTAGCTCCGCTTGATTGTTTGCTTGCTTGCTTACTTACTTGTCATTTCTCTTACCTGCTAACCATATATGCATGTGTGATGTGGGTACTAACATCTCTTGTAGGTACATACTCAGTCTTCGGCTTAATCTCTCTGAGGTTTATTAAAGTCCTCTGAACTTCTCGCTATGCCTGGAAAGGCAGCTTAATACTCATTATTTTATCACTAAAATACACATAGGCGAAACTCTGCCAGATTTTAGACTCGCATCTTAAGCCGAGTCATTCCTGAGTTATACCAGCGCTTTGGTGATAAAACTCTATTCGCTGATATTGTCCCTAGTACTGCTTCGCTTCACTTGGATGTTGCTTCCTTGCTTGCCCGCTTGATAATTCAACATTATTCTTATCTTGATGGTTGTGAAGAGTTTGAAACCTGTAATTATTCTATTTTTTAAAACTGTAGTGTTTTCCTATATTCGTACCGATTCCCTGTATTATTACTGTTTTCCTATATCGTTATATGCGATAGTGATATCTACTGTGCTTATTACCTGACATACTTAACACCTGACTCCCACTTGTTATCACCTGACACCTGTTTAATATCACATATCACTTGCCGCCTGATACTTTACCACTTGTGATTATCATATTCGGGAAATCCTGTCCTGCTATCCTGTATTATATATACAATGATCTATCTCCTAAACCTGTCCTGCTCCCTCTATTCCTGTAATATGATAATTGCATAATAATAAATTATAAAAAGACTAAATTACATTGGGTAACAGAGAAACTGATGGACTTCAAGTTGTGAATATGTTTACAGTGGTATTAGGTATGTTGTGCAACTCCTACTTTCGGATCTACCTGAAGGCCTCCAGGTATCCGAGGGGATCGCCGACTCCCTACCTCCTGTTATATTTCTGAATGGGCATAATATAAGACCCACCTCCTGTTTGCCTAGCGGCAGGTTCCGAGTAAGCACCGGGCATCCTGAACCCTGGTCCCGGGTATGTACATGACCCACTGTAAACATCCCAATGATCTCATCATCAATTTTCAATAACAACCTCTGCTTACTCATATATGGATGTATGTGTGTTGGGATGCTAGGGCACATACCTAGATACATGGTAGGACGAGTGATAATAATAATAAAATGCTAATCAATTATAATAATAATTCGTTGTTCGTTTTGCAATTCGGGTGGTATACACTCGGATTACGGTGACATGGGACGTAAGGTATATAGATGAGAGTTTCCTTATTTGGATTATTCCTTCGACGTACTTGTCTTATGATGTCATAAATCGAGCTTGTACAACGGTATTGCTCGCCTTCGATTTCATTAGTATTATCAATTTTTATCAATTTTATGATGTTTTCTTAGTTTAGGAGACAATTCAGGTTATATGAACTCAGGATATAGTGATGTGAGACGTAAGGTATATATATGAGGGTTTCCTTATTTGGATTATTCCTTCGATGTACTAATCTCACGGATCAGTAATTTTGGCTTATATAACTAGTTTTGCCATATTTACTTTACCTACTGGCTCCTTGCCTGCTCCTGTGTGCCTGTGCTCATGGCACTGTTTTCAATACATGCTTATGACTTGGATTTATCGATTCACTACTTATCTATGCACACCACTTCGCATTCACCACACCACTCGTTGGGGAGTTCTGACTCCCCTGGACCTGTATGTTCACATCTTGGAGCCTGGACCGTTATAGACTTCTTGGATATCAGAGTCACGCAGCAATAGCATCATGGATCAGCAGTTGACCGTCCAGAGCCCTATCCTTTCAGACCCCCCTGCTCGTCTCTTGAGATTTCGTTTTGTAACTCGTGAGCATATTTTGTATTGTTCATATATGTATATCTCTTTATATTCTCGCATTCGCACCTATCAGTGATGTAATATTCTTGTAATATTGTATCACATCATGTGATAACTTTGTAATTATACTCATTATTGGAATGTATAATGCACCACGTACTTTCGTACTCTGATTCTTACCTGTACTGATGCTTAGAGTATATATGTGAGAGTATTTTTGACCTATGTATATACGTCGCAGTAACGTCCCTGTATCGTGAGATTGAGGCGTTACACACATGATGAAAGCCGTCTTATCCAGCTAGCACCAGCTCTTGCGGTATCCTACTTTGACGGAAACCGCAGACATAAGAGAGGACCAAGCTATGTCCTAGAGTATTGCTACCATCACTCAAAAGTGGTCCAGGTAGTCGGTGAAGTGTGTGGGAGTGACCTCCAGTCAAAACCTCCCTCTAGAGAAGAAGCAGAAATAAGTCACCGTTCAATAGCAACCACAGAGAGGTGAAAGCCAAATGACGTGCTTCTTCGATGAAGTAATGGCTCCGGATAGTCGATCGGAGGAGGATGCTAAGCTGATGTATGTAGATCCATCTCATCCAGAGTGAGGCCTCCGGATCGAGGCTACTCTTCTGACATATGATAAGGAGAAATGAAATTTGGGAAATGTAAGCGCAAAGGAGAAAAGAAATTTGGGAAATTTCGAGAGCTAGGGTTTTCAAATGAGAAATCCAAAAATTTCCCCCAATTTATATGCTGGAAAATGACATCATCGTACTAATAGCCCCGAGTTCGACTCGAGGTGTTGCAACATCCCCTCGATTCAGATCAAACTGTTACATATATCCCAACAGGAGATGGCAGTCTAAGCGACGTTTATATCTCTGTTGTGCACGCCGACCAGATAAGTGATTTGACAGCTGGCCAAACAGAGCAAATCTAGCATTAAATGTGCAAGATATGAAAAGATGCCCCGGTTGCTTTTCTCTGACAATAAAGCGATAAACCAGAAGTCAAGTGGGAAACCCAAATAAGTTTCGCTTCCATTCCTTCTCGGTGGCTGACTCCAGGAAGGAGGAAAGAAGGGGGCATCTGTAGTGGTCAGTTTTCATCCTCCCTCGAGATCATGACACGTGTCCAACTACCGAAAGACACACCGAGCGGTCAATAACACCTCCATCGAGCCCAACACAGACAAATAAGAAAACTCACACGACTCCATCCCAAGGCCACATCTAGTCTGGAGTCACTCTCACGGACCCTCGACCAATCCAGAATCTCTTAGTAGTCCGGAGCTCCCAGCCTTTGAAGCGAAAACCTTCCGCGATGACTGTCACCTCTACGCTAGTTACAGCTTAGTGGCAGGATCCTCGCAATTCACGAATTCAGTTATGTCACCAGATCATCCCCATGTTCAAAACGTTACAATGCGCTACTTCAATGCTGGCTGTTATGGATAGTGACAGATATCTCTGCATGACAATCCCAACAATTAAGCGGCCTGATTTGGAGGTTACGAGGAAATCACAACATGCCAATCATGCAGTTGCTGAGATCCAAAATACCCTCATCTGCATCAACAGCTCAGTCAGGTATTAATATTGCCTCTTCTCTAAAAGTGAAGGGGTTCGCTTCTGATTAGCATCAAAACAACACACACACAAACAATCTCTTTGCTTTTCTCTCTACGAGGATTCTTTTCTCATGCCTGAGGGTTTCGACGGCATCACAGCGGTGCTTCTGACCTGAAAATGTGTTTTCTCTTTCTTGATAAGTTTGATCAGGGGCGTCCAATCTTTTGTGGCGGAAAATCCCCACCGCAGTTAGTTTATTTCATTTCCAAATTAAAGATAGGATTACTAGACGTGCCATGTTCATTCGATTGTAGTCTTTGTTTTAAAAAGAAGAAAAAAAATAGAAGACAAAGAAAAACAAACCAATTATTATAGACTTGTAATTGGGGTTCTTGCGTGCCAACGTGGACATATCAGCGACCATGCGATGCATCCAATTGTGATGTGAAGTTCCAACTGGGGCCCACGCAATCTCCACACCAATGACCTCACAGGAAACAATTTACAAGACTGCCACCCTTGTCACCTTCTTATCCTGCTATCTCACACCAAAACTCTCTTCATCATTGTCCTCTTCCTTGCCTCCAATGGCAGCTGCGGCAGCTCCCTCCAATGGCGGCGGCAGAGCTCTCTCCTGCTACCATTTTCCGAAGAAGGTAAGTCCCACTTTTTGCAGACAGCACCTCAGTTCTTTACTATTGCCATCATTCATTGTGTGCACTAAACAATGTGCGACCTCCATGGCAGAAGCACCACAGGGTATGTTGCAGTCTACCCTTCAACGGGTGCGGGTCCGGGGCCGGTGGAGGACCCGATAAGGCGGTCGGGATTTGCCAGACCCGGACTCTGCCCGCTGTTTCTGCGCCCGAACTGGCGGTTCCGGAGCTCAAACTGGCGGTTGCGGCATTGAACGAGGATCCGCCCCATTATGAATCCGGGATCATTCGACTCGAGGTACTGGAGAAAATGTACTGAAACAGTATGTTTTCAGTGTGAGTTTTTGCTTCTGTGCACCAAATAATCTGAATTCTTGAGAGTTAATAGGTAATTAATTATATCGTAGAGTTATGCGATTACAGAAATAGTAATTGGAATCTTTAAAGTATTGTATAAATTTATTATGGTTAAATTAAAAAAAAAAAAAACTCCATGCTTTCACTTATTATACACCGTTGGCTGATTAAAAGACATCAATATCCTTGATTAAGTTTATACTTAAGCCATTGGGTTTGAGGATTCAAGTATTGGGAGGGGTAGTTTAGAAAATGCAGGATTTTATGGTTAAATTATATTGATCTGGCTTGCTCAGTTGTTTGGATGGACTCGACCCTAAGGATTGATTTTTAGTCCTAAAATTATAATTTTTTCTAATAAATTTGGAAAATCAGGAGAGCTTAATTTATTGGTTTTGGTGACACCTTTATTCATTTTTGTGTAAAATTTATAACTTGCCCAGGGCCTTTCTTCTCTATTAGTTTCTCATATTAGCCCTTTATCTGTATTTAGTTTAATACAGTTGAGCTATGAAGAGAGGAGTAATGGCCGTGGCTTGAATGTTGCACTTGCTGCAAATTCTTGGGTCATCATTATAGGTGGGAGATTCCCAATTGAAGAAAAAAGTTGTAACCAAGTGTTTTCTCAAGGCTGTGTGATGTTTGATAGAATGCCAAAGAGAATATGGTTCTTTGGCATACAATGATTTTTTTTTTGGGAACAGGCAGCAGTCTTTTTATACCTACATTTTATAGCCATGGTTTGCTAAAGCTAAGTTCTTGGAATTGGTATTTGTTCATTTAAACCCGTGTTTTGATGAATAGGGTGGCATTTTTCTGAATGCAGGTTCCGATTCGGCAGAGAGCTGATGCCATAGACTGGTTGCATGCTCAGCACAATCTACCTCGCTGTTACTTCTCTAGCAGAGGGCAAGGAACGGGTCTGAACGCTTTTGCAGGCAATGGGAGCTTCAGTTATAGCACCCCAGGTCAGGACTTTGTCAGCGTTGCTGGCGTGGGATCTGCTGTGATCTTCCAAAGATTTGATCCATTCGCGTTGCAAGACTGGAGATGCATTAAAAGGTATTGGATGGTTTTGACTCATTAAGGATCCGATACTTCCTATTGTCTGTAATTTCCATTCAAATGGTAGCATAATCAAAATAGTTAGAACCTATATACTCAATGAGATGATAATAGCCAAGATGGTGGATCGATGCAAGACTAGCTATCGATCACTTCACTTGATTCGGGTCCATAGAGTGAAATGCTAAATATTTACAGTTCACAATGAACACAAACTAGAATGAAAAGTAGAAATAGTTGTTGTTCCAGAAAATCATCTTTGTTCGCTGTGGTGTTTCTCATACGGCATATGATTGTGCGGCCCATCTTCTTTATTGGTCATAGTTTTATGTTAATTGGCTTGTTTGAGCCTTGCTGGATCCCACAGTTCGGTTTTGATCTATCTTACACGAGCTTAAAACTTGACTTTTCATGTATTTGCACTCATGAAGCATGAACACGGATATGGGACATGTATGAAACAATACAAACACGGGGATATATAACTAATATTCAAAAAATAGGACACTGGTGTGAAGTGGGTGTAACATAAATTATGCAAATTTATAGATATGTGTTTGTATACACATAGAACGTCATGCATTAACACGAATATGAGATACAAATGCGAACATGGTACACCCAATACACGATGCGCTAATACAAACATGAGAGATACAAATACAAACATATCAGTATGAAGATACATTGGGGGTTGATGGTAATAAAATTGTCCGTGTATAACTGTTAATGCTCATTATGTATATCATGAATTATGATAAGTCTACAACGGTTAAAAGAAAATATTATCTTGGATTCAGAAACATTTTTTGAACTGTATAAATCAACAATTACATCAGAATCATATTCTTTATTAAGCAATTCTTATTAAAAAGTTCGAAAAATCATATAAATGCAATGCATCTACTAACAATAGAATTATGCACCCATCATTCAAACATTAGATTGATTTTAAACTCCCAAAACTTGGACATATCGAAGATATTTCTAGGATATATTATAATTTTTAGGATAAGTCAAAAGGAGTATCCGGCACATATCTGTCAAGTACCGGAAGGTTCCAAGTATCTAATAAGTATCTGACATGGGTTCGTATCCTTTGTCGATATATCCATGCTACTGGGTAGCTTAGATTTTTTATTTTTTTTAATTTTATTTGTTTTTTACTGATAAGCAACTCAGTTTAGTTTATAAGCAGAAATTCTGCTATTACATCTTATACTTGGAGGCATGCTTGCTTCCATTACCTTCTACAACTGCCCTTGGATATGATAAATTATTCTTTTCCAATATAATGTGCCCCCTTTCCCAATGTTGGGATGAAAGTTACTCTTCTCCATATTAGTTATGGCATGCCTTGTAATGATCTTTTGTTACAAGTAACATGCCTTGTCAACTATTCGAAGTTCCTGTTTATTCTTGCACATGATATTCTATGCTCCTTGTTAACAGAACTTCCTTTTTTCGCGTGTTTTATGAAGATTTCTCTCTAAAGACAGTCCTCTAATTCGTGCATATGGTGGTATCCGTTTTGATGCAAAGACGGATGTCTCTCTTGATTGGAAAGATTTTGGTTCATTTTATTTTCTCATTCCTCAGGTACATCATTTCTTTTTCCTTGAGCACTTCATTGATCACTGTTACATTTTCCTCCAGTGTCATTTTGGATGATAAAAATACACCACGACTGTCAAACTAGCATCTATTATACTTAGGCAACCAGCTATTAGAGATTGAATGACAGGTAGAGTTTGATGAGCTTGAAGAGGGCTCCATGATTGCTACCACAATAGCTTGGGATAACACCCTTCTTTGGACATGGGAAAAGGCAATGGATGGTCTTCAAGACACAATGCATCAGGTTTACATGTTATCATTTTATCTTTCTCAGGGGAAAAAAAGTTATGTCGTTTAATCAGTAATCAACTCAGTGTTCTGTCATTTTTCTTTCTCTAATGCAGATCTCCCCATATTTTAATAAGTTATGGAAGTCAGTCCCAAGAACAGCCATTATTAGTTGCAGTCATGTCCCTACCAAAATATCTTGGGATGTTTCTGTTAAGAAAGCTCTAGAGATGATAAACAGAAGAAACTCGGATCTAGTAAAGGTATGTATCTTGCTCTCTCATTAGAATGGACAAATGTTCTGTTATTTTTCAAATTAAGATTTTAAAAGATATCATTCATGTTTTTTTTTCCCTCTAATATCTTTTTCCCTTTATTATGCCTTCACATTTGCTTCTCATCTGGTTCTGGATTACATATCGTGAACAATATTGAGGGAAGAGAAAACTTTTGTCAACATGAAACCCATACTGTATTATAGTTATCTATTGATGAATCTAAAATCCTGTACCTCATTTTAGTCATCTGTGGATGGATCATCAATTATATCTTCCTATACTTGACTGCATGATGTGAAACGTGTTTGTGTACATGTATGAATCTCAACGACCAAGTAAATGAAGCACGTTTCACCGGCAAAGGCGATCGATTTAGACTACAAGTTATCAGCTTGAATAGTGACTAATATTTATTATAAATAAGTTGTATACATGCAACAAGCTTCGAAATATAAATTGAAAGATTAATAGCCTTGCTCTGAGATGGCAAGTCTAATACGTAATGTTCAGATCAACAGATACAAGATAACAAATGGTGCACTCAACTTATTTTATGTGAACAACGAGCAGAAAGATAATATAACAGAATTACTGCTGCAAAACTGATAAAGTTCAATAGAAAGAAATACCTGGAGATTTTCGTTTGGATCAAAATCAAATCTGAAGAAGTTCTAACGGTGGTAGCTCGGTATCACTCTTCAAAGAGATCTTCTGGAGATTGCTTCTGAATCACCTGAGGAAGGAGTTGATGCGAAAACAAAATGAAGACTGGTGAGACACTCGGAATGTAGATGAAGTTGGGTGGTCGTCTGAATAGACGATCTCGAAGAACTCATTGTTGTACTCTAGTAGAGGGGAATTTGGTTCGATTTTAGACATGAATCATCGACCAAAGGACTGATGCGAGCGCTGGTGAAGTTCTAGAGTGGTACTACTATAATTTGAACTCTGCAGAGAGGCTGGACGCTGCTGTTGAAGCTTCTGCTGTTGCTGTTTCTGCAGCTTCTGCTGCAATTCTGCTACTGGTACTGCTGCTGGTTCTATTGTTCTGCTGTTATTGCTGTCGCTATTCTACGAGTTGTGGAGGGGAAGGATTGTAGGAGATAGAAGATGAGATCAAAGAGATAGAAGATGAGAAGGAGAGGAGAAGATGAAACTAAATATGCAATAGGGAAGTAATTTCAAAGTTCTTCATTCATTCATTAGCACCAAATCTGAAAATACATATAGGTTGCAACCTACACAACTTCCCACTACAAATAATAACTACCCGATATTCCATGTTGTGTCCCACTAAGTAAAATAAATACAAAGAGAATACAAGCAAATACAACAGAAAATGTAAGCAAAATACAGTAAAAATACATCTGAAATACAAATACTAAAACCATATGTCTGAGCTCATCAAACTAGTGTGCTGCCTACGATGAAAGACACGCTCGATCTGCACATGTCCTGATGTCCTCATTAATTCTCCCGGGATGGGGAAAACTCGACCCTGTCGAGTGGATATCTTTGTTGCTCTTGTACTACTCTAAAGCGTGTGGGTCTAAACGTTGTATATTTTATCGATCCAACTAAGTATCGTCAGATTCAGGCTTTCCTTTCAGTGGACTAAATACTGCCTAGTTTCACCATCAGTAGTAGATATAATCTCATCCTCTATTATTTTATTAATTTATTCTGCTACATAGGTTAGGGAATTTGGAAGTGGAGGTAAGGAAGGTCCCTCAGAAGTAAAGTCTGGGGTGGGTTCATCAAGAAAGGGGTTATTCGGATTGAAATTTGGACCTTTGTATGCTACCAGATCTTCAACATTAAATATGAAGCTAATACCAAACTTTTAGGAAGGTTTAGAACATATGCATTGTCATTTATTCTTTTTATCATTTAGAAAGGTCCTGCTCCACATGCATGCAACTTTTTTACAGTTCCTAGAAGAAATCGTTCGGAACGAATTTGAACCATTACATAATCTCTAACTTCAAACCTCTTAACTTTTCGATGAAGATCAGTCGAACTTTGTAGGCTGGATTACTCTAATTTATTGTGTTGCTGATTTCTTGTGTAGGTCATGAAGATGTGATGTAAATGCATATGCAGACTTAGGTGCTCTAGCATATTGACTCATAGGAATGAGATCTATTGGTTATCTAGATTTAAACCCATAGACTACTTCTGCTGGAATCATGTCTATTGTCCTATTGATAGAATTGTTATATGCAAATTCAGCAAGAGACAATTTCAAATCCCAAAATCTCTAAGATGTTTACCAACTAAAATTCACAGTAGATTACTTAGGCTTCGGTTCACCACCTCAGTTTGACCGTCAGTTTGGAGGTGAAAGGCAGATAAGTATTGCAATTTGGTTCCAACTTGATGTCACAAGGTTTTCCAGAAATAGCTCGTAAATTTGATATCCTGATCTGACACGATGGTTTTTGGAAGTCTATGCAACCTCACAATTTTATCAAAACAAGTTTGTCACACGAGACACATCAAAAGTTTTTGAACAAGTAATTAAATGAGTCATCTTGGAGAAACGGTTAACAAGCATAAGTATAAAATCATGCTTTCTCAAGGTTTCGGGAGTCCAAGCACAAAGTCCATGCCAATATGTCCTCTCAAGGACGGTTTGAAACAGACAGGGGCGTATACAGACTAGTGTTCTGTTTTCCCTGTTTAGCTAACTGGCATGTGTGATACCTGCCAACAAGTTTAGCAACGTCTCTTTTAAGACTTGGCCAATAAAAATGATGTTCAACAACCTCAATAGTTTTGCTATGTCCAAAATGACCGGCTAGACCACCCGCATGCAATTCCTGATCCAGAAATTCTCTCACAGACGTTCGAGGGATACACAACTTGTGAAAGCGAAGATAACCATCTTGCAGAAGAAAGCCATATATTTCGTGTCTTTTTCCACTCTTCAACAGAATAAATATTTCTTGAAAGTTAGGACATGACTCATACTCGAGTTTTATCTTCTCAAATCCAACTACCTGATTGCTTAATACTGTTAAAATTGCCAAAGACCGACTGAGCGCATCAGCAACTTTGTTCTCAACTTCTGCTTTATGGCGAAGAGTACAAGTAGAATCCTGGAGGAATTTTACCCAACGGCCATGTCTACTGTTAAGTTTTTTCTGAGAATTGATGTACTTAAGAGCTTTATGGTCTGAAAAAATAACAAACTCTTGTGGAAGAAGATAGTGGCACCAATGATGCAGTGCTTGAATCACTGCTGTATAAAATTTATGATCATAAGTAGAGTATCTTAGCTTAGCATCATTCAGTTTTTCACTGAAATAAGCTACTGGGTGACTCTCTTGACTTAAAACTCCACCTTTGCTGATTCTCGAGGCGTCACATGCCACTTCAGAGACTTTTGAAAAATCAAGTAGACGCAATATGAAGCTTCTACCATCTTCTGTTTAATTTCTTGAAAGGCTTTAGTGGCATGCTTCGATAACTGAATTCGCTACTCTTTAAATAATCAGTTATTGTGGCCATGATCGTGTTGAATACCTTGATAAACCGTCGATAAAATATGACAAGTCCATGAAACTCATGACATCTCTTATGCTTGGGGTTCTGGCCACTCTTCTATGGCTCTGATTTTTCAGGATCAGCGGATACTCCTTCCGAAGAAACTACAAACCTTAAAATTAACTTTATTGGTAAGAAAGACGCATTTCTTTGAGTTTGCAAATAATCGTTCTTTTCTCAATGCTCCACACACTTGACGTAAATGGTCTAAGTGTTGCTCTTGATTTTTACTGTAGATGAGTATGTCATCAAAGTATACGACTAAAATTTGCCCATGAAAGGTTGCAATACCAAGTCATTATTCTCATAAACGTATTAGGAGCATTTATCAATCCAAAATCATCCACTCATAAAACCATCCTTCGTATTGAAAGCGGTCTTCCATCATCACCAGGGCGGATTCGAATTTGGTGATAACCACTCTTCAGATCGATTTTAGAGAATATTTTGGCTCCCGCCATCATATCCAACATGTCATCCAGGTGGGGAATGAGAAAACGGTACTTTACTGTTATCTTGTTGATCACACGACTATCCACGTACATACGCCAAGTTCCATCTTTTTTAGCGTCAGCAGGGCGGACACTGCGCAAGGGCTCATGCTTTTCTGTATAAAGCCCTTCTCTAACAATTCATCAACTTGCCTCTTCAGCTTCACATGTTCAATAGGATTCATCCTGTAATGTGGTAAGTTGGGATGACTTGCTCCTCGAACTAAATCAATAGCGTGTTGGATGTCATACATTGGTAGTAATTGGTCCGAGAGATCTTCAAGGAAGACATCAGCGAATTCATCAATCACGGGGGAGACCTCACAAGGAA
The DNA here is from genome assembly GCA_038442645.1 of Agave tequilana. Lineage (NCBI taxonomy): Eukaryota > Viridiplantae > Streptophyta > Magnoliopsida > Asparagales > Asparagaceae > Agave > Agave tequilana. The sequence goes on from JAVJIF010010753.1 coordinate 116,595, forward strand.
TCGACGTGATTTACTCTTTAAGAACTTCTCTGGCAGTGAGAATGATGATGGGCTTCCTTTTTGTCATCTGTGATCGATGTCCTTTGCACTGATCAGACTGATTTTTGTTTGCTTGATTGCAATTGATTTCTTCTCAACAACATTGTTCATGGGTTGTGAAGGAAACAACTTGACCTTCTTGCCCTCATATTTAAACAAACACATATTCGAACGACTATAAATATGAACATCATTATCAAATAGCCAGGGTCTTCCAAGGATAATTAGACTCACATTCATAGTTACCGCATCACACCATATCTTGTCCTTATAAACAGTAAACTATATAGAGACAAGACACATCTGTGTAACATTTAGTGCAACCTTATTGATCCAAGATACTTTATAAGGATGAGGATGGGGTTCAGCTTTCAGACCAACCTTATTTATAATCACCGAGGAGACAGTATTAATATAACTCTCACTATCTACTATCACCTTACAACTTCACTTTCCAATCTTGGTGAATTTGTGAAAAATGTTAGTACGTCTCCAGTCATCGCTAATCTTCGGCTGTGCCAAGGAACACCTGACTACGGATAATCTGATGGACTCTCGTAATTGATAACATTATTTTTTCAGTATTCTCATCAAAATCCTTTTCATCTCCAGCCATTTGGTGAATGTACTCATCACCTTCGGACTCAGGATAACCTTCTCCATCAATGAGGGTGATCTTATAGGACTAGCACATTTGGCTGCTATATGTCAATAACCCTGACATTTATAACACTTGGTTTAAGGATTGGATTTGGGAATGCTTCTTTTAATAACTTTACCCTTGTTGTCAGTTTAAGGTTGGGCAGAACTGGATGTAGCTCGGCTTTGGAAAGACTATAAAGGAGGTCGGAGGACACTAGCCTTATAGTCTTGATTTTTGCGCTATCTGGCTTCATCCAAATCTTACACTAGGGCATAAGCTTTCTCCAAAGTGTCGACATTCCTGGCCAAGAGTTCGCTCTTAAGATCTTCTCAAAATCCAGTTCTAAACCTAGAAAGGACTTGCATAAGAGTTTCAGTTTCAAGCATGCTATACTTGATAAGGAACTTGTCGAATTTGGTGACATATTCCTCGGCAGACTTGCTCCCCTAATAGAATTGGTTTCACTTATCTAACAACCTCAGGTAATAAGAAGGTGAGAGGTATTTTTGTTTCAGCTGGGCTTTCATGTCACGTCAAGTGCTAATAGGATGCTTTCCTCTTAACTCTGAAAAGTTTCAAGATTAGTCCAATATTGACTTGCTTGCTCAGTCAACTTCATTGCGGCAAAACTGACTTTTTGCTCTTCCGACATTGTGTACCACTTGAAATAACGATCCATTTCTTTTATCCAATCCAAAAACAGTTGTGGTTCCAATGTACCATCAAAAGAAGTGGCATTGATCTTCATACTCCTAACAATATGTTCATCTGAATCCCGTTCATTCGTGAAAGGTTGAAGGTTTCTCTGATGGGGAGTGTTCAGGGGGGTGGAGTAGGTGATCGGTCTCGATTCTATTCAAACTTAAGTAATTGAGCATCCACCTCAAGTTGGATTTGACTTGATTTTTTTCAACAGCTAGAAGGCGACTCAGAACTTCTTTCAACTTTTGGAGGACTTTGAAATTCATTATAGCAGCTTGGGATTTACTAATCTCGTTAAGTAGGTATGATCTACCGCTACGAGTTGGCCTACATTAAAGGACTGATTATAAAATAAGCTTACTGACAAATGAAAAGGTATGAATACAATTTTTTTAATCTAAATAAAATGATGGTTTTACATGCAATGACACATTCCTAAAATCTATTGGATGCAACCAAACATGCATGATTAAAAGTTCTAGTCTAGAATGTAGCTCTGATACTAAAATGATGTGAAACGTGTTTGTGTACATGTACAAAGCTCAGCAACAAAGTAAATGAAGTACGTTTCACCAGTAAAGGCTATCGATTTAGACTAGAAGTTATCAGCTTAAAATAGTGACTAGTGTTTATTGTCAATAAGTTGTAAACATGCACCAGGGTTTGAAACGTAAATTGAAAGATTAATAGCAATGCTCTGAGATGGCAAGTCTAATACGTAATGTTCAGATCGACAGATACAAGGTAACAAATGGTGCACTCAACTTACTTTATGTGAACAACGAGCAAAAAGATGATATAATAGAGAATTACTACTGTAAGAACTGATAAATTTCAAAAGAAAGAAATATCTAGAGATTTTCGATTGGATCGAAATCAAATCTGAAGAAGTTTCAACAGTGGTGGCTCCGTATCACTTTCGGCTTCAAAGAGATCTTCTGGAGGTTGCTCCTGAAACACCTAAGGAAAGAGTTGATGCAGAAACAAAATGAAGACCGGTGAGATACTCAGAGTGTAGATGAAGTCGAGGTGATTATATGAATAGACGATCTAGAAGAACTCGTTATCGTACTCTAGTAGAGGGGAATTTAGTTCGATTTCAGACATGAATCATCAACCAAAAGATTAATGCGAGCGCTGGTGAAGTTCTAGCGTGGTACTACTGTAATTTGAACACTGCAGAGAGGCTGAACGCTACTGTTGAAGCTTTTGCTGTAGTTCTAGTGCTGCAATTCTACTGCTGGTTCTGCTGCAGTTCTGCTGCTGGTTCCGCTGTTCTGCTGCTGTTGCTATCGCTATTCTACTGGAGTTGCGGAGGAGAAAGATTGTAGGAGATAGAGAAGAGACCAAGGAGAGGGAAGATGAGAAGGAGTGAAGAATATAAAAACTAAACATGCAATCGGAAAGTAATTTTCAGATTTCTTCATTCATTCATTAGCATCAAATCTGAAAATACATATAGGTTACAACCCACACAACTTCCCACTACAAGTAACAACTATCCACTATCCCATGTTGCGTCCCACTAAGTAAAACAAATATAAAGAGAATGCAAGCAAATATAACAGAAAATACAAGCAAAATATAGTAAAAATAAATTTGAAATACAAATACTAAAATTATATGTCTGGGCTCATCAAACTGGTGCGCTGCCTACGCTGAAAGACATGCTCGTATCGTGCACATACTCTGGTGTCCTCATCACTGCAAGCAACAATTTCGATCTTTGTTGTACACCGTCGTGCTGACCCTTTATCACTTAAAATATTCTTAATTTATCTGTTGCATTCTAGCATTGAGACTATTAAGTTATTGAATTCTTTTGTAGGTTGTACTGGCACGATGTAGCAATGTTGTTACTGACACTGACATCGATCCGCTAACAATGCTAGCTTGTTTGCAGGTTAGTTTTCCCTTTTTGTTGGATTCATTCATTAAAATATTTGATGTTGGATTACAATTGTTTGTGCTATTATGTCGAACAGATTGAAGCTCAAAATGCCTACCAATTCTATATTCAGCCACCAGATGCTCCAGCATTCATCGGGAATACTGTATGTTAATTAAATGTATTATACCTTTTTGAACCCAAAATGGTGAAAATATGCATAAAATGTAGTGTGTTAAAACATAAGGATGTGAATAGTATTTTATGTAAAAGAGTATATTATATATAAATAAGAGATAGGAGATGAGATCCATTTTCTCTCACTCTACAATTTTCTAAGAACATAAACTTCTTAATGGCATCAGAGTCCTAGGGCTTTTGATCCTTACCATCACAAACTACCACCACCATCCTCTTCTTAACTCTGGCTGCTTCCTCCTTTCTCCTTTTCTTTCCTTTATCCTTTTTTTTGATGACAATACATATATGTGGTGGAGTATTCCTCAGAAATTATCTTCTTTTGCTGAATTTGCTTAGGAATTAGTAATTACATGCATCCTTAGGTTTCAAAAGACAAAGCCACACACAGAGATAATTGATGGTAAGTTCTAACTAGAAGCTTCATCTTATACAATTTTTCTGAATAGCCAGAGCAACTATTTCACCGGAAGTTCCTCAACATATCAAGTGAAGCTTTAGCTGGAACCCGTGCCAGAGGTCTGACCAAGGTTGAAGATCTTCAAATTGGCCAAAATTTACTTTTCAGGTTTTCTTCTTTCCTATTATGTTTCAGCTTACTAAATAGCTTCTTACTCTTTAGGTTCCCTCTATCATTTAACATACTTGTCATGTTTTTAATTAGATTTCTTCAACACTTCAAGTTAAGTATATCCAAGCCAGTTTGCATCAAAATAGGATTAGCTATTCTTTTAATCAATTACTTTTTTCACTTCAAGTTAATACTCATACATCATAAGACAGGTTACAAGTGATTCACAAACTCCCATCACGCGATTCCATGACATTGATGTCAAGGTTTTCCTGACATCAATGACATAGTCATCAATAGAAGTCACAAAATATTTCATAGTGTATTGTGATGAAACAATGGTTAACTGTTGTTTCACATCAATGTCATAGTCATCAATAAGTCACAAAATATCTCTTAGTGTAGAGTGATGAAAAAATGCTAAACTGTTTTTTCTCTTTCACTCACAGCCCAAAAGACGATGCTGAATTTACCATAGTACGAGAAAGCATTAGAAGAAAGATGAAGGCAAGTTTCAGGACCATTATGTTGCTACAGGCATCTCATTTTTTAGTTAAATCTTATGCACTAATTGATTGCATTTCTGTCTGCCAGTTCTTTTCTTTTAATTTGATTCTTATTCTGCCTCAATTGATGGTGAAATAATCCTTGTTGCAGACTATTTGCAGTAATGTGCTTGTTGAGCCAAGCAAAGCACTTAGGAAACTTCCTAGAGTTCAACACCTTTCTGCGCAGTTATCAGGAAGATTAAAGAGCGAAGATGATGAGGTAATTCTCAAATGCAAGAAAGTTCAGATTGCAAGAAACTCTGTTTTACAGTTTTTTCTTGTTTGCACTTCATGATGTTTATAGAGTTTAATCAGAACATGGATGCATTACTTTCATTTTTCCCTCCATATGATTGGATATGACATCTGTCAATAGTAATATCTAACTTCTTTTGTGTTTGAAACCTTCCTATGAAGATTTGAGTTTAATGTGCCGCCCCCTCTGAATTATTTTTCCAAGCTCTTACCTCCTTAGATTTCATTATGCAATCTTTGTAGCCTCTTGTACCATTTCTCATCCATTTCCACTAATGAATGCATGAAGGAGATGCCGCTTTTACCCTGATGTCTTTTTCTAAAGCTGACATGCAAATTGTTGCACAATTACATGAAAAGGCAGGTTGAAGATGACAACCATCCACGTATCTACTCTTTTATGTAACTCTCTACTTTTAGCAGTATTGGAAACTAGACAATTTGAGGATAAAAATAAATAGTTTTAGAAGTATCTGCTTTTACAACGAAAATTAGAAAAATCATTGGAGATGTTTTGGACATGTGCAATGAAGACCGATAAGTGTGCTAGTTAAGAAAAGTGATAGAATCATAACCAATTGAGTAATGAGTACTAGAGGGAGGTCTAAGCAAACTTGGATGGAGATAATTAAGAACTAAGTAATACTTCACATTTTGAGGAGATGACCTTTAACAGAGTTGAATGAAAGAAAATGATTCATATGGCTGATCATAAAAAATTGGGATTAGAGCTTTGTTTTTGTTACACTTCTGTAACAAAATGTGATTTTTTTTATAAAAAAGTAGTACAGTTGAAATTAAAAGTAGATAGTGTTTCTAATTGTCTACTTTTCTAGAAAAATTTACCTCTACGACAAGAAATAGGAGGACAATTTGAAGACAAAGGCAAAATGTTTTAAAAATATCTACCTTTGTAGTAAAACTTTCTATTTTTACAGCTATACTTGTCAAAAGTAGTAGTGCATTTTTTCTAAACGGAAAGATGTTGGAATTTTGTCAAAATAGTGAGGTAAAAATCTGCTTAAGAAGTTGAAGTGTTGAGAAAAGAATTCTGGAGGTAAAGATACAAAAGAGAAGGCTAGGGAGGAAAATGAGTTTTCCAAAAATCTGAAGAGTGTAGAATTGTTCTTCTCTTGAAATAAATTCAAATTAGAAAACATGAATTAAAAAAGGTATACATTTGAGCTAACTATTAATTATCTAAGAAAAAATAATATTACATACTTAGGAAGGAAAAAAATATTTTAAATGTTAATAATCAAGGTTTGAAATATCTACCTCTATCGATGTTGCTGATATGTCCAATATAACCAAAACAATACTTGACATTGCTGATATAAAGAGAAGAAATATCGGTGTTTTTTATTCTGATACCACAATCCTATGGCCAATACTAATACCAATACTAAGATTTCAAGCCACAATAGATATTAAACTGATAAGAACAGATACTACACTTGATCTTAGCTAAAAGGCTGAGAAAGGTATCAAACCACAATAATAATATAATTTACTATTATGTTAAGATTAAATCACTGAAAGTTTGAAGACCCACAAGTCCACAACAATGAATAACAGATAAAAGGATTTATTTCATAACTAATTGAAACTAACTAAAAGAATTATTGCGTCAAATGTACATTAGCATTAAAGTTTAGTGGCTACCATAAAAAACCATGCAATGATGGTTTATAAAGTTTGTGGAATTCTTGATCTTGTCTAAGCTTGTTAAAGAGATATTTCCCTGTTTCTGACATTGAGCTTGAGATGTTATCTCTTTATCTTCTTATTAATTTCTTTTCAGTTTGATATTTTGGCATCCCTTCACCCAAGTCCTGCAGTGTGCGGATTGCCTACAGAAGAGGCACGCCAATTTATACAAGAATATGGTATGTTAAATAACATTGTATCCAAAATTTCTCATGTTCATGTTCATATTCATCATTGAAGTCAAAAATTTCTTGTGTTCATATTTATCTACTAAAATCTTGTTAAAGACCTCAAGTATCCTGTAGCTGATGTATATGTCTCTGATACTATAGTTCACTTTCAACTTGTTAGCTGAGACACGATTGACGTGAGTCCAGTAGGAATATTAAATTCAAATTGTTAACTTGAGAAAAAGGTTTATTTTCAACAAATTCAATGACAAAGGAGTATATTAATGTGTACCTTCATTCAAAAAAGAGAGGAAAAAACAATCTAATCACTTCGCAGCACTGGAATCATAGGATGCCAACTTGAGTTATTTGTATAGTCCAGAGAATGTCAACAACCTTGAACAGAATGTGATTCTTGAACATAATATCAATGCTCATATTGTTGCTGATATATCTGCATAACTACCAATAAAATCATGTCTCAAATCCTGTTCAGTGTTCTGCATTCAATATGAGTTGCATATTGCAAAGAACTGCATGAGAGAGCAATATGCAGCATCTAATTTTGCTTCAAAAAAGTATATTATAATGTTTATAGTTTATCAGATTGAGCAAGAAAGCTAACAACTAGCCATCAAATGTTAATCTGGCCAAACTCTAACTCAAAGGTTCATCTCAGTAATTGCTTTCAAAATGAATAATAACCTATGCATCTTTGCCCCTCGGTGATAGACCATCAGATTTCTGAAACACACAGTATCAAGCTAGTTATTTTCTTATTGGCTAATATTTTGTTCTGATACTGTATCATAGAAGAGCTATATCCAAGCAGATGTCTTATAAAAGTAAAAGCTCCTTCATCGAAAGGAAATTTTCTGTACTTTCTAATACAAGCATTTGAACCATGTCCCAGAAATGTTTGATCGAGGAATGTATGCTGGACCCATCGGTTGGTTTGGAGGAAGTGAAAGTGAATTTGCTGTTGGGATTAGATCAGCTTTAGTGGGAAAGGTAAGCTAAGCTTTCTTAAGGTAAGCTAAGGTTTCTTCTTTACTTGGTCACCAAAAATTCTTGTCAAATGATTTGGTAAGATAGAAACATTGCTTGGTTTTATTCTTCTTATTTAACCAAAACGTAACAATTTTTAGATCAAAACATTTTGCTTTTGTAACATAATGGTACCTTGAGACCTTCATTCAAATACAAGATGTTTAATGATAGTCATGGTGCCATTTGTTGGATTTGGGCAATAACACAATGTACTTGCTTTCAGATTTATGACTAGATTGTGTTATCTTTATGTATTAAACATAATGTTCATTATTCACCCATTATATGTGTAGTGGTCACTTTCTGACCCGCTCAAGATCGTGACACATATCCACCTAGTATCAGACGGATGTGCGATGCGCGGCAACTCCCAAAACATCTAATCCAATACCTTCGTCTAATTTGAATTTCAGACGGGTCGGATAATTAGTGGAAGAGTGAGATCTGATTACAGAGAAATCCCTATTTTTAAGCCTAATCCTCATTCAAATGAGGCAGTACCTCTCGGGAACAGTTCATCCTTATCTGAAACCAAGCAAAGACTACCAGATAGAGTTCCTTATCTGAAACCAAGTAAAGACCACCAGATAGAGATGAACTCTCTCCTATATCAATTCAAGGTAGGATTTTCAGCCTAAACAACTGTTAAGATAAGAAACTTAAATGTTCAAATTTAGCGGGATTTTCTAGCTTTATCTATTTGACATAACTTGTATAAATAGAGGATTCTTTATAGAGGATTCCTTCCAATGGGAAAGGGGACCTCACGTTCACCTGAATCCAGAGAACCCTATTGTAATCGCCATTGACATAGTGAAATTTCTCTCTCTGTGATTTTTTTCCTCGTCGGATTTTTCACGTAAATTCACTGTGTTTGCGATTGATTTTTTCTGTGATTTAATTACATCTACTTCTTTATTTTGGTGCGTGGATTGATTCTTTAGAAATTACCCACTGCATTTAATGCTTTCGTTGAGAGATATGTACGAACCCAAGACTTTTGAAATCTCTCGCTACCCAATACCCTAACTAACACTTCAACAAAGACATCCTACATGCAGCGATCATGGCACATAGGAGCACCTCTCGACACGGCCCCGACGCCTCTAATGAATTTGACCCAACGATACTCTCATGAGGACATCTTGTCCAGGTGGTGATCGATCTGCAACGACAGTTGGATGAGCACAAGGCGAAGGCCGATCGTGATGAGAACTTGTCGCCATCTACTGTGACACGGTAGAGCGTGAATGCGAGGCGGTAACACAGGTAAATTATCAGCTGCTCACACAAATAAAAGTTCTGCGAGAAGACTAGCAGCGGGTCATCGGGTTGGGCACTCGGGAAGTCCTGACAGGCCCCTCCTCCGAGGCTCATCAATACCCCGTAGCCCCAACCAGCATGCATGCCAAGCTTAACAAGATGCGATCCAAAGCCTGTGTCCCGCACGATGACCGTGTGAACCTTCAACATGACAACTCGAGGGAACGCTCAAGGGGCACCAAGCCTTAGCTCCCAAGGAGGATGCTCCCCAGACGATGGTGAAGGCCGAAAACTCTATCACCTTCACCCCTCTGAACCTTCCAATTGACCAGATCTACGTTGTTAAGCACTAGCCCTGGTTAAAACTCCCTAAGACTGCCGGACCGACCCTGACTCTCTTGAAGCAGGAAGCTGCTCTTTCCATGGTAGCTGGGGACACGCTACAGAACATTGCTGTGCGCTCAAACGACACCTTGAATACCTAGTTCAGCGAGGATATTTGGATAAGTTCATCCTCGACCTAGAGGAAGATCCTGAAATTGGAGAGACTCCCGCCAAAATAGTTGATTGAGATGCCCGCACCTTGATACCATCCAGGATGGGAACAACATTACTACGCAATGTACTTCCCATCCGAAGCAATACCGCATGTAAAATTGTGTAACATCCAATAAAATTATGCAAACTTTTTTATTTTTCATGTCTTTTCCGGATATAACGAGTGCGCTAAACAGCTTATATCGGGTCCTACCCTGACGACTATGAGGAAAAGACAGCCACTGCGGCTATCCCTTGGGGAGCCCCCTGAAAGACGGAGGCTCATCTACTTGGGCAGCTCGAAATCGGCCTAGACAGGTTTTCACCTTGACGATCACTCGAGTGAGTCCTCTGGTATTCGCCTTCGACGTTCTAATGCGTCTTGTGCTGCAGGGTGCATCTTTCTCCAGACCCATGGAGGTTATGTCAGATGTGGGCGTCTCTGCTGCCCGGTTAATGATCCGCTCCTTCTTCCGAACAAAAAAGTCCCCAGCCTTTATCGGGTCCTACCTTGACAACTATGAGGGAAAGATAGCCCCCATGGCTACCCTCGGGGAGCCCTCTGAAAGACGGAGGCTCGTCCACTTGGGCTGCTTGGAGTCCGCCTAAACAAGTTTTCCCCTTGACGGCCACTCAAGTAAGTCAACATCCTATATCATGTCCTACCCTGACAGTTATGAAGGAAAGATAACCCCCGCGGCTATCCCTCGGTGTGTCCCTTGAAAGACGGAGGCTCGCCCATCTGGGCTGCTCGGAGTTGGCCTAGATAGGTTTTCACCTTGACGGTCATTCGAGTGAGTCAACAACCTATATCGGGTCCTAACTTGACGGTTAGGAGGGAAAGACAGCCCTCCGGCTATCCCTCAGGAAGCCCCCTCATAACACCCTGACTCTGTGGGTACGAAGACGTTACTGCGACGTATATACTAGGTCAGAAATACCCTCACATATATACGCTAAGCATTAGTATAGGCAAGAACCAGAGTACGAAAGTACGCGGTGCATTATACATTTCAATATATAAGTACAATTGCAAAGTTATCACAAGATATGACATAATATTAAAAGAATATTACAATACCGATAGGCGTAAATGTGAGAATACAAAGAGGTATACAATTATGAACATACCAAAAGTGCTCACGAGTTATAAAAAACTCAAGAGACGAGCAGAGGGCCTAGAAGGATAGGGTCTCGTACATGCCAACTATTGATCCATGATGCTACCGCTGTACAACTCTGATCACAGGAAGTCCATCACGATCCAAGCTCTAAGATTTGAACATGCAGGTCTAGGGGAGTCAGAACACCCCAACGAGTGGCAAGATTTGTGCCAAGTGGCAAGCATAAATGAACACACATGTATCAATAAATTCGAGTCAAAGAGCATGTATTGAAAATCGTGTCCTCAGCACAGGCATACATGAGCAGAAAATGAGATATCAAGTAAAGTAAATATAACAAAACTAGTTATACAAGCCCAAATTATCAATCCATAAGATTAGTACGTCGAAGGAATAATCCAAATAAGAAAACCCTTATATATATACCGTATACCTCACATCTCTGTATCCTATGTTCATATAACCTGGGTTGTCTTCTAAACTAAGAAAATATCATAAAATCGATAGAAAACCGCGAATACAAGCAAAATCACCTATACAAGCCCAATTTACGGCTTCATGAGATAAGTACGTCAAAGGAATAATCCAAACATGGAACCCTCATCTATATACCTTATGCCCTATGTTACCGTAATCTGAGTGTATACAACCCGAATTACAAATCACACAACTAATTGTTGATTAGCATCTTATTATTATTGCTCGTCTTACCTATATATCTAGGTATGTGCCCTAGCGTCCCAGCACACATACATCCATATATAAGTAAGTTGAGGTTGTTATTGGAAACTGATGATGAAACCAACGGGCTATGTTTATAATGGGTCCCGTGCATACTCGGGACAATGGCCCGGGATGTTCCTTTGCTGGAGTACGGAACCTGCCACAAGGCGTACAGGAGGTGGGTTTTATATTATGTCTATTCAGGAACATAACAAGAGGTAGGGAGCCAGTGCTACCCTCGGAGCATCTGGAGGCCCCCAGGTAGAACCAAAAGTTTTTAATTACACAATATAACTAATATCACTATAAACATATTCACTACTTGAAGCCATCAATTTTCCCATTATCCAATGTAGGTTGGTCTTTTTATAATTTATTATTATGCAATTATCATATTATGCGAATAACAAGAGCAGGACTGGTTCAGGAGTTACAGAAGTAACAGGAGTACATAAGTACTACAAATACAAGTCACTGTATATAATACATGGCAGCAAGATAGGATTCCCAAAATATGATAATCACAAGTCAAGTGATAATATATCAGGTGGCAGGTGATAAGTGATATCAAACAGGTGGCAGATGATAAGACAGGTGATAGCATGCAAGAGTCAGGTGGCAAGTATAGCACAGTGAATATCACTATCGTATATCACAATATAAGAAAACAGTACCGATACAGGAGATCGGTACGAATACAAGAGAATAGTACAGATACAGGGACTCAATATGAATACAGGAAGATAGTACCGATACACGAGATCTGTACGAATACAAGAAAATAATACAATTTTGAAAACAGTATGAGTAATGGTTTCAAACTCTACACAATCATCAAGAAAAGAATAATAGCTGAATTAACACATAAACAAGCGGACATGCAAGTAAGTATACATCCAAGCGGAGCTAAGTAAGGTAGAGCGAAGCTAACGTAGAACACTAGACGCCATCACGTTCGGTGTGGTTACTGCTCGTGGCACGGTTAAACGCACACGATAGAGCGAGCGTATAAACGCTATATTATCGCGCGTGGCGAAACTGCGTTCACGGCATAACTGCGCTCATGACATAACTATACTCGAACGGAGTTAGCGACAAAGCGCTAGGTCTGCCTACTAGGCGTAACTAAAACACTTAACGGCCTGAACGCACTCCTCTTTCGAGGAAGTGGGTGAAAGCCCAAAGGGCTGAAGGGCCGGAGACCAAGTACTTACAGAGGTGTTAGTATCAAACATGCGCATGTAAACACAGTAATAGATAATAACTAAGCTATCAGAGTGGTGAAGCCCGAAGGTTAAGCAAGGCAAGAATAAAGTCAGCGAGCAGAAAAACGAACAATCAAGCAGAGCTAAGAAAGCTGGAGCGAAACTAGCGCACAATACTTAAATGCTATTACGCCTGACGTAGTTACCGCTCGCGGTGAAGCTATGATAACGTACAACTATCGCTCATGATGTAACTAAACTTGGACGGAGTTAGTGATAGAGCGTTGAGCGCTAGCTCGCCTATCAGGTGGAGCTGAAAGACCTAACAGTCTGAACGTACTCCCAGCTACCATGAAACCCAAAGGGTGCAAAGGCTAATTCTTATTGGGTAGCTCGGGAAGTGGGCTGGCCCGGAGGTCGAGTAGGGTACCTGAACGAGATGTTAGTACCACACGAGCACACATATAAACGTGAAAATAACTAAACTACCGTAGAGTAATGAAGTCTGGAGGTTGAGTGTAGAGAGCCCAGAGGCTAAACGACCACGAAAGATCGACCGCGCATGGTATAAAGCAGAAATAATGCATTCGTCACAGGCAAGGTATAAGTGCAGGAAGTAAACTACACTAGTACAAGCATTCGTCACAGGTATACAAATACACGTGTCCACAGTATACATGCACACAGTCACACCAATACAATTACACTGGACCGGTACATTTACATGTATCCACATATACAATACAACAGTCCCAATTACATTAAAAATACAAACGCCCGTCGAAGCGGGGTACCCAAATAAGACGAGAACACTCGCCTAAATCCACGAAATACGACATAAAATCTAGGACTGAAATATCACACGTGCTCGTGCACAGCTCCATCCACCATCACCTAGAGAGAGTGAGATTTTTGTAGAGAAAGACTTAAAGAGAGAAAGAAGAGAGAGATAATGCAGGAGAGAAAGATAGTGCAGTAGAGAGAGGTGGCCGACCAACCTGGCCGACCAGTGGTCGCCGGTGGCGGTGCTGGTCGGTGGTGGTTACCACAGAAGGAGGAGAGAGTGAGGGGGGAGAAAGAGAAGGCGAAAGAGAGAGGAAAGAGAGAAGAATACAGATCGAGAGGATGGAGAGAGAGATCCAAGAGAGAGGGAGGAGGCTGGTCGGCGGCAGCTCTGCTACCGCGGCCATAATCTAGAGGAAAGAAAGGGAGGAAAAAGGGAAAAGAAAAGAGAAAAGAAAAGAGAAAAAGAAAGAAGAAGAATGGGAAGAATAAAAGGGGGAAGTTGGTGATCCCATGGCGGCAATATGATCCGGCGACGGCGGATCTGGAGGAGGGAGGAAGAAGAAGAAGAGAAAGGAAGAGAAAAAGAAAGAAAAAGAGAGAAGAGAGATAAGAGATCGGCTAGGGGGAGGTTGGCGGCGCTGGGTCACTGGGGAAGTCGTTGGCGCGACGGCGCTAGCCCAGGGCGGCGATTGTCGCCAGGGAGAATAAGGAGAAGGGGAGAGATAAGGGGAGAGAAAAAGGAAAGAAAAGGAAAAAAAGAAAAATGAAAGAGAGAGGAGATAGATGATGGTAGGGAAGTGATGGGGGCAGGCTTCCCACATGGGTGCGACAGGTGATGATGGGGGGAAAAGAAAAGAAAAAGAAAAGAAAAAAAGAAGGAAGATTTTGAAATAAATATTATTATTTTATATCAAAAAATATTGACTATTCCAGAAAATCCTAAAAATACTCAGAGGTAGAAAACATCATGAGGTACAATATGAAATCAATTTTTAGAAATAAAATCCTATTTTTAAATTAGAAATCCTGAAATCAACCGGCGTACCGGCCGACACCAAATCTGACCGAGTTTTGATAAATTTAGAAAAATCTCCAAAAATGCGTTAGAGTAGAAAGTATGATTTTAAGAAATAATGTGACAGAGGATTTTATAAATTCAACTTTGTTCATAAATTTAAAATTCTGGAATCGACCAGCGATACCGGTCGATACTAATTTTGAAGATTTTATAAAATAATTTGAAAAAATTATAAAAAATTATAAAAAATTATAAAAAATTTAAATATTAGAAAACGATATTTGAAACTAAAATCGGTTAAATCTGACTACCGAAAAAACCAAATTGAATAATATACTAAGATCGGTCCCTAGTTCAGACTGGGGCTGGCTCTGAGTCCACGAATCTGGATCCAATACAAAACAATCACATAAATAATCATAAAATAAAAATAAATACAGGAAGTAAGTAGAAATATATGATCAAAAAATCTGAATACGTATCTGAGTACGTATTCGGAGAATGGGGTGTTACACGGCTGAAAGACGGAGGCTTGCCCACTTGGGTTGCTCGGAGTCAGCCTAAACAGGTTTTCACCTTGACAACCACTCGAACGAATCAATAATTTATATTGATTCATACCCTGACTGCTGTGAGAAAAAAAATAGCCCCCGTAGCTATCCTTCGAGGAGCTCCCTAAAAGATGAAGGCTCGCCCACCTGGGCTGCTTAGAGTCAGCTTAAACAGGTTTTCACCTTGACGGCCACTCGAGCGAATCAACAACATATACCGAGTCCTGCCCCGACGGTTCCCTATAAACAAAGACACAAGGCATCACACGGGAATTTCCAAACAACAATTTAGCTCATAAAAATGGATGATACATCTCAGCACTGCACTCATCCATACAAATGTGGGCTAGCCCCGTTGGTCACGCCTATGAACGCTTCCCGGTCCATCCACCCTCTCAGAGCTCTCTCTTGCCAACCACCATAACTCTCAGCACAGTCGGACGATCTCCCAGATTGGCGCCCAGACCCTCTAGATTGGGATATAGGACCCTCGGGGCTCTGGTTCTCGACCCTGAGCCGTCCCCGGCACCCCCTACTCGGACGATTGATTTGAGGGCTATGACCTCAGAGCGCAGCTTCTGCACCTCTTCTTACAACGCTTCATGAACAAGCCAGAGATCATCATAATGATCCGATTGGCATGAGACTTCAGCCCTCAACTCTTCCACTATCTTGTCATGACCTTCCAAGTTACTCCATACAGTTTGAAGCTCACGTTCGAGCGCCAGCTTCTCGGAACAACCCCATGTCGACTCTCTCTCAAAGTGAGAGGATCTTCGACTGGGCGGAATATATCCTCTCCTGAAGATCTGACACCTCTTTTAATGCCTTCTGCAACTCCAGAAGCCAATTCAAAAGCTTCTCTTCAAGCTCATTCTTCTCCTTCCTCAACGAAGAACTCGCCTGTAGCAGTTCACGACCCTTTTTAAGGATGCCATTCACTCTCTTATGAGCAATTAGCTCACGATCTAGCTGTGAGGTTAAGAGATCGAGCAACTCGAGCTCTATGGGGTGAGACAGCCCAGGAATTCCCGGGAGCTCCCCCACGATCTCCTTCTCTCACCAGGCCTTCAAGGAGTCCAACAAAGATTTAGGCTCATCATCCAGATCTATTTCCATCTCCGCCTCTTTTCTCTGAGGCCCGAACCCCTTGATCCCCTTGGGCGACTCGCCCGAAGCATAAGCCTCCTGAAAACCTAAGCGAGCGGGAGATGTTCCCAGCCTCCGTAAGCTCTTCCTCAGACTACCGAGCACCGAGCTTGAAGATGAGTGGATTGTTGGACCCGCACCCGCGATGGCCTCAAAACACAAAGGGAACAAGATGTTCAAAAATAGATGGAATCCAGATACTCAACTATTTTTTTCTAATGATTACACCAGATCTTTACAATCAACAAAAAAAAAAAAAAAAGGACAAGCTCTCAATCACTCACTTCGCCCTTGCCTTCCTGAGAGGCCTCGAAAGTAGCAGCCGAAAGAGTCGCCTCATCGACAGCATCCTGGGTCACCTGCCCAGCTTCATGGGCTGCCGGTGGGAAGCTCGTCGCTGGAAGCGCAACACCGACGGATGGAGCATTCAGAGAGGTCTCCGCAACTATAGTAGAGTACATATCGGCCACCCGTTCCGCGTCAGACGCGATCGACGCGAGGGCTGAGTCAGGGAAATTGCATCCCTAGAGGGAGGTTTTTGTGGGGCCTCCAATTCGGCAGCGTGGGTAGCTCCGCCCCCAAGAGGAGCCTTATTTTCCCCTTTAGGGGGGACCTGATGTCCAGTGAATACTTCAGAGGTGCCCCTCGTTTCCCATCTTCGTACCTCTTTTTATACTTTTTGAATTTAAACACCTTTAGCGCGCGTTTGGTTGGCAATCAATTATAGCCTCTTGCTCACGAGCTTCTGCTTCATCGTGGGCAATCTGCGCTCAACTCAAGTCATCTTTGAGATACTCCACCGTCTCTTCAAATGCGTCTCATTCGGAGCTCAAGGTAGCGTCCGTCCCTTCCGCACGCTGACACATCTCCTTAAGGGCCTGCTGAGTAGCCAGCAGTGCAGACCCCCTTCGCTGCAGCTCGGAGTTCTCCAACATCTCTGAACCCATCTTTCCTAGCTCCTTCCTAAGCCGCGCCGACTCTTCTTCCCGACTCGAGCGAGCCGTCACCTCGCAACATAAATCCACTTTGGGCCGACAATCTCCTCGGTCGTCACGGCATGTAGCCCTTCCATCTCTCGGCACAAGTCGGCAACCTCACCCTCCTTCGCCTTCAGGGTCTCCCGTGATCATCCAGCAACTCCAAGATAAATACCGAGTTCTGAAAAAGAAACCAAAGTCAGACCGCACATAGGTAAATAAACAGCAAACAAAGTCACTGCACAGCTTACCCTGAAGGTCTCATTCTTCATGTGTTGCCTCAGCTCCTTCAAGGAAAGGGCCTTGAGTTCCTCAATCTCTCTAAGGAAGTCACCATACCCGAGGGGCACCTCGACAGTCCCCTTCTGGAGGAACAGTCTCAATTCTAGATGAGCGCTGGCCTGCCCCAAGGACACTGCGAGGGACTGTGTGGCAGGCCCCGAGGAGCCAACACCACCAACGGTCCTTGCACCATCTGCAACCGGGGGATGTCCGGTAGCATCCACCCTCTCAACTCCATGAGAAGACTCAAGCCTAGTGGCTTTCAAAGTAAGAGGCACCACTGCCCCAGTCTATCATCGGGGAGAAACACAACAGTAGAAAGCCCTGCAGGCGCCGTCATGGCTGTACCCACAACCTCTTCTACAGCCTCAGGGGTGGGCGAAGTCCCCCTATCACATGTTGCATGGTCAGGGGAACCAACCTGATCAACCTCGGCAACATAGGGCTACCCCACGGGTGAACACGAGAAAAGTGGTCGTATCTTCAAGCAAGCTCATCATTCCCTCGTCATCAGATTCGTCGAACAGAAGCCGACGCTTTTCCTACAAAGGAAAGTTAGGCATTGAGTGTCAATTTTCTTAAATAGAAAAACTAAAAAAATCAGGAATATACCTCTTGCCACAGGGGACGTGAAGACTGAGCTAGACCCCTTGGAAGCCTTCACTCTGGGACTCTTGGCTTTCTGAGATCCACAGCTGGTTGGCCCACTCTTTGGGTAGACTCTCCTGCCTCGAAGGCGGAACTGTTCTCTTCCCAAATAGTTTCCTCGGGTTTAGGAGCAAATTGGCTCTTACCCAGTGTAGACACCCTCTGAACACTTGGCGGTACGAGAGATCTATTTGGTTCAATAAGCAACTCCAACTACGGCTTTTGAAGTCGATGACTGTTAGCTTCTTCAACTTCGCCTCAACATCGACAGAGGGTAAGGTCCCCCTGCGGGAACCAGCATCCGGGTTCCAAGCAACTGGGATAACCTCACGCTTATCATCCGATTCGGCATCTCAGGGATCAGAGACTCGGATCACGGAATCTCGCATACCATGGTCGCTATCAACCATATTAACAATAATTTTCTCTACACCGTTCAGGGGGATAAAGTAGCGTGTGCCATGAGAAGTCATTCTCAGCAAGTATGCAGCGCTGAAGACTTCGCACTGACAGGCTTCGGGAACGTACAAATTACAGAGGGCTTCAAACCCCAGTACTGTACGCCAGGCCAGCGTCGTCAGCTGAGAGGGGGTGACCTCATAAAACACCAAGACACTGTGAAGGAATTTCATCATTAGCAGCCTTAATCCCAGTGCCAGCACCAGGGGATGTATATATACACCCCCAGGCGGAGCCGAAGAAATGTCAACGTCATGAGGACAAAACTCGATTTTTATCCCAGGGCTCCAACGAAAGCCATAACCAGCCAGGTATTTATCCACTATCTCCTGGTCGCGAAGCTTAAAAGTTTTGGGATCAAAGTCCATCCTGATCCTGGTGCGATGGGAAGTCCTCTTTCCCTTCTCCGCGACAGACTTTCCCTTGTCTGATTTATCAGAAGGACTGGATTTCTCTCCTTTTTTTATTTTTAGCAGAAATATGATAATGGCAGAAAATTTGGGATCAAAAGGTCAGAGGAAGGCAAGAAGGAAGAAGATGGAGCAGAAATTTGGAAAATGCCCAAAACCTCAGAGTGCAACCCTCTTAGCCCTAGGGGATGAACCGTCGCACAATCAGTATCTTACGCGTGTTAGGGTAAATACAATCAGCACCGTCACTTTAGATACGCAAGACCCACCTCGAATGCTATATCACACAAGAAGCGATAACTAGATCGGCGCATCACCGGATGTGACGCTCATTTAAGGCATTGCCAGATTGTATCGCTGCGCGCGCCACTACACGACAAACTTTGAAGCAACAATGAATACCTTGAATCCTGATCCAAAAAGTTCTCATTTCATTCTGCTCTCCTATCTACATCGGAAACTCCGGGAACATGAAATCCTCCGAGGAGCGTCCCTGACCTCTTCCTGAAGAAGGAAGCAGATGGGGCATCTGTAGTGGTCACTTTCTGACCCGCCCAAGATTGTGACACATGTCCACCTAGTCTCAAACGGATGTGCGACGCGCGGCAACTCGCAAAACATCTAATCCAGTACCTTCGTCCATTTCAAATTTAGGACTGGCCGGGTAATTAGTAGAAGAGTGAGATCTGATTACAGAGATCCCTATTTTTAAGCCTAATCCTAATTTAAATGAGGCAGTTAACTCTCGAGAACAGTTGGTCCTTATCTGAAACCAAGCATAGACCACCAGATAGAGATGGACTCTCTCCTATATCAATTCAAGTTAGGATGTTCAGCCTAAACAGCTGTTGAGATAAGGAATTTAAGTGTTCAAACTTAGCAGGATTTTCTAACCTTATCTACTTGATATAACTTGTATAAATAGAGAATCTCTTCCAATGGGAAAGGGGACCTCATGTTCACCTGAATTCAGAGAACCCTATTGTAATCGCCATTGGCATAGTATAACTTCTCTCTCCCTCTCCGTGATTTTTTCTCTCTTCGGGTTTTTCACGTAATTCACTGTGGTTGCGATTGACTTTTTCTGCGATTTGATTACATCCACTTCCCTAATTTGGTGCGTGGATTGATTACCTAGGAATTGCCCGCTGCAATATGCAAAAACTACTACAACCAAAACTTTATCCTAGTTAGTCGACTGAGGTTTGATCGTCCCCAGGAACCTTGAAGAAATCCGGATGAGCGTCAGTGATCAACCAAAGCCACCCTGCAGTTTACAGACATTGACAATTTCTCAATTTAGTTTTATGATTCCTCAATTTAGTTTTATCATTCCTGCTCATAATCTTAGGTATAGCCTGAATCCTAAATTCAAGTATGTTAATCTCAGAATTTTCCTTCAATTAAATGTCAGGGTTTCAGCACGCTAGTTTATGCCGGTGCTGGGATAGTTAATGGAACTAATCCATCCTCAGAGTGGGAAGAACTGGATTTGAAGGCATCCCAGGTGCCTTAACTAGCCTCTTGCTCTCTCACTTGGTTTTTTCTTTTTGCTCGCATGCTCTTTTTTTGCTCTGAAACATGATCTCACACTACAACTTTTATTTAGTTCATGAAGTTGTTGGAACACCAGGAGGTTCACACTCGCTGTCAAGGCGTAAAGAACTTGGGCACAGCCAACCAGAGAAGCTAGTTGAGTAACAGACAGTTAATGGTGATTCTGTACTCTAGGGCGAGCTTGAAATCGATGTTTAATTGTGTTGATGATGCCGAGGATTTGCTTGAAAGACCACTGGAAAAATGCAAGACTCTCATGCTTCCATCAAAATCATCTGTATGTTTGCGTTTTCCAAATTGTGCCACATATTCCTTGATTTCATGTATATTTACACATGACAACCAGGGATATTAACGTTATTCTTTTAAGACAAAATTCATCTAAATAAAATGTGTAATATTGGTATACAGGTTTCTCTCTTCTTTTTTCTTCTTTGCATTGTGAAGACTTTTGAATCTGGTCGATTTGTGTAGGGCATGAATTGTTATGAATTGTTTTTATGCATCTATGATGTTCCTGTGGTGCTCTTAAAATGAGGTTTGCTACATTCTTCTTCGCAGCTCTGTGTATATGCTACAGGTTCCTTCGTGTGAATCAGAGTCTTGTGTACGTGAATCACGCTGCAAACTGAGATTTAATTCTTCGGCTCTTTTCTTTCGATCTTTGAAAACAGGGTTACCAGAGTCTCTATCTACGACTCTGGTATGCTTGATGTTAAAGGCAATAAATTGGTGATTGAGAGTCGATACCAAGTATTTCGACAAGGATCAGTCTTTTGATGTGCATACATACTAGAGTATGTAACACTAGTTGGGTTTATTTGTCATGCCCGCTTCTCAAAATACGTGAGAAAGTAGTCATGACGAGAGTTAGCGACGTATATACACGAGGAAAATACCCTACACATATACGCTAAGTCTAAAGTAACCTGAACAAGCTATATAACACTATAATAAATTAATATCACTGCAATGTCACATACAAACATCCACACATGATGACATATAAAAAGGAAATGGAATGAGCGTAAGTCCAAAGCATAGGATCACGAAAGCAATAGGAATAAATAAGAGTAAGAAAATACCGAGAAAGCATGCAAGAGAACTCCAGCTCCTCAAGATGCATGTGATCCTCTCCAAATACCTGATCAGTACTAAATAGCTGGGTATGCAAATTCAGGGAGTCAGAACTCCTAATGAATGTGTAAGTATAAACTGGAAAGTGCATGTGCACATAACATGTGAGCAAATAATATATATGTTGGCCCAAAGGCCTATCGCCCTAGTTTTGATGATGATCAACTCATGAAGTTATATTTACTAATGATCTTGTGCTAATTAGTGACAGATTCATGATCAAGATCTTAGTAGGTGCAAAGCTCAACAAAGGTTAAAAGATCAAGATTTGGAGCTTGCATGTTGTGATCCAAGGAGCTTTGGATCAAGCTTGGACCAAGTCAAGATGATGTGAAGCTTCAAGTGAAGACTTCAAGAAGTTGAAGACTTGTGTCTAGGTATAAGATTTGTATTTTTGTTTTAGTAGAAGATGTAAAGGATAGATAGTTGGTGGATTGCTCAAGTTTATATCACACACACACACTCTTGATAGAACTCTTGATTTAAATTGCTTTCATAAAGATTTCATTTTAGAAAAGAATTTTTATTTAGAAAAATATTTATCTTAGATTTTGGTATTTCATAGTTCATATCTTTTAAACCAAAATCATGATTAGAGCTTTATGTCAAAAACATAGATATTTCTTATGATTGTGTAGTGGATCATATCCATACACACTATGCTTTAAAAATGAACTCAAATATCTTGTTTTTGTATTTGATGAAGATTTAGAAAAACAAGTTTGGAAAAACATGTTTTGGAAAAATACTTTTTAGCTATTGAGCTAATATTTCCAAGTTACAAAAATAGACCAAAACATATATAACATGTCTTGATTTTGTGCAAGCATGTTTGTTCTTTCAAGTATATTGGTAAAACTATTTTTGTAGAATTTCTATGTATTTTTAGGATTTTATAAAAGATTTTTAATCCTGTTTTCTGACCTGGAGACTGGCTGACAGGCCAAACCGGTCGACCGGTCCGGTCGACCGATGTGCACAGCCCTGTGCACGTTGTCAGCACAGTGGCCGGTCGACCGGGTCGGTCGACCGACCAAGAGAGTTTGCTCTCTGGAAATGTCCAGTCGACCGATAGGTCGACCGACAGTTCATTCCAGGTTATCGGTCGACCGAGCCGGTCGACCGGTGGCTGCAACGGTCAGAAAAATGACCGTTGGCCGGTCGACCGGCGGTCGACCGACAGCACTGACACAGCCCCAACGGCTCTATTTTCTGGCAGCCTATAAAAGGGGGTTTTGTCAACTGTTTTGTGGTTAAGATTTTAGAGATTTCTTGAGCTGTTTTTTTGATACTTTTAGAAGAGTTTTCTCCACAAAATAGAGTGCTAATACTTCCAATCAAAAGGGAGTTTTTATATCAAGAGAGTGTTAAAGTGATTCTTGAGTTTTTCCTCCATAGCTTTCTTTCCTTGATTTTCTCACACCACACTTGAGCTATCCATTGCTAGATATTCCTATAGGTGTGTTGTAGTGAGAGTGCTCTTTAGGTGATCAAGTGTTGTGATCATCAAAGAGATCCTTTCTTTGTACTTTGAGGAAGCGGGCAAGTGTGCTCGTTGTGGTTGGAGTTCGGTTGTGAACTCTTGGTGGTTCGAGGTGCGGCCTCGGCAAGCTTAGGGGGCTTGCGTGTGTACGGGACTTGGGAGTCCGAGGGTTTGTAGGTGTACGGCACCGAGGAGAGATCCATTGGGATCTTGCATAGTGGAAACCCTTCGTGTGTCGAAGGCGGGGATGTAGAGCAAGTGTGCTCGAACCTCGAAACAAACCCTTGTGTTTGCGATTGCTTACTCTTCCCTCTCTCTCTCTTTGTCTCTTTTATATCTTGCATTTACTTTCATTTTCTTCACTTGTATATGCATGATATATTCCCTTGTGCGCATAATTGATATACATACTTGCTTGGGATTGTTGTTAACACTAGTATTCAACCAAGAGAGTCAACGCGGCACCTCAACCCATTCAAGGGGAATCTAGAGGAGCTTGTCCAGAGCCTCGCAAGGGGAATTCGGCAACACTCTTGGTTATACATAAGTGTTAAATTAAAAAGAAGTTTTAATTTGGTCAACTTAGTTTTAATTCCGCATTATTTGTTCATAAGTGACCTTTAGATTAGCCATCACCTATTCACCCCCCCTCTAGGTGATCTTACAATTGGTATCAGAGCTAGTGCTCTTGATAAGGGTCTAACAACCTAAGAGTTAAAGATCCTACATTTGGGCTAATCACAATATTTGTTGTACACACACACCTCACCATGGACTTTATGTCACCACCCACCTTTGATATTCTTAACATCCACATTTGGAAAGTTAAGATGTCATTATTCCTAAAGCCCTAGGTTATAATGTATATCTTGTCACTACTAATAATGCTTATTGTATAGATGGTAAGAATCTTGAGGCTAATACAAAAGCCCTACATGCTTTAAAGAGCACCCTAAATGATGATTATTTATCTAGGGTTGCTAATCTTGATTTGGCTTTTGTAGTTTGGAATACCTTGATCTCCCTTGGCGAAAATGAACAATACTATGCGGGGAGCGATTCGGACGTTGGAAGCAACACCTCCAACACATGCTTTATGGTCCAAGGGGATAACCCCCTTGAGGTAAATTCCGAATCCGATGATGAGAACATGTCATATGATGAGCTCACTACCTTTTGTCATCTTATACTTGAAAAATATGACATGATTAAAAAGAATAATAAAAATTTGAAAAAGGAACTTGCTTGCATGCATATAGAACAAGACTCTTTTAGAGATAACATTGCATGTTTAGAAAAAGATAACAAGATTTTGAAAAAGGAATTTGATTGCATGCTTAATGAAAATGATTCACTTAGAAATAAAGTCGCATGCTTAGAAAAAGAAAAAGAAGATTTGAAAAATGAGAATGTTTCCTTATTTTCTAAATTGAGTATTTTGTGTGAAGGAAACAATACTTTGAAAGAAAAGATTGATTTGGTGGAAAAACAAAAAGAAAGTATTTTACAAGAAAATAAATCTTTAAAAAGAAAATTTGTTGAAAAAGAAAAGGATAATGTTTTTCAAAAGAAAAAGAAAAATGATTCTTTATCTCACCATGCTTTACATGCCACAACTAATGAGATTAAAAATTTGAAAAATAAAATTGATAATTTGAGCTCTAATTTGAGCACATGTGCATTCAATCATTCTAAGTTGGAATCTTTGTTTCAAAAGAAACAAGTTCCTCATGCTCATGCACATCATCATACTCATCATGCTCATGCTTATGGTGCACATCACGATCACAATCACACTCATAAGCATCATGCTAAGGTGTACATTTGTACACATTGTGGCCGCAAAGGCCATCTAGCAAGATATTGTTTTGATAAGAAACCATATTTATATTTTGCTAAATATAATAGATTTTGGGTTCCTTATAACAATGCTAACCCCAAAGGACCCAAGAAAACATGGGTACCAAAACCCCCACCTTTTGATTTTGATGTAGGTGAGGGCTCTCACAAAACGTGAGAGGATTGGTGCCTTGGTAGCCGATGCAATGGACATGATGGACAAACATTTGGATGCATTGCTATCAAGGAATTTTGGTGGGTCAACCACCATGCTAGGAGCTTTGGAGTTGGTAACAAATTCTAAACTCCTATTTTATTTATGTACATGCTTTATACTTTTATCATATTCATAGCATGTTCATGTTTTAAGATTTTGTGTGCTTTATGTGGTATTTACATGCTTAGATGTAGAATATATCAAACTTGTATCTATACATGTACACATAGTGAATTACAATTGACTCATATATGATTGAACTTCATGCTCACTTGTATCCACTCTATGCATGTGTATAATCTAGTTTTGATGATTCTCTTTATACATGTTTTTGCCAATTTTTTTTTGTTGTGTGATTTACTTCATGTATATGCATGTTTAATTCAAATCTAATAAATATACATGTATACCCGTGAGTCTCTTGCCTTCATGCAAACATTTAATAGACTCTTTTATTTTTGGATATGTATGCATATTGTTAGATTTGTATAAACCATACATATACCATGAAAATTGTTGATTTTAGTGAAAAATGATTTTTCATGATTTGTTGTTAAAAATTTGACTTATGATCGTTTTGGGCTTCAATGACTATTTTTCATGAAGATACTATTTACATAACCTTTGAACACTCATCTTTAAGAAAACATATAATTTGGAGCTTTATGGACTATGAGTGCTTGAACTTTTATGTACTTAGTAGTATTTATGAAAAACATTTGAATTTGATGTATTTGAAGGATCTTTAACTAGTTTTTCAAAAACAATTTATACTAGTTAGTTATTCTTCAAATAGCCTTTGAGATTTACACATGATCCTATTTTACAATTGGTATTTTACAATTATATGGATAAATTCTTTTATATTCTCAAAATTTATTTGATGCTTCATGATTTGAATATTAGTTTGAATGTTAACCTTTATCAACACTAGGATTTATACTTGTACATATTATGGGCTACAAATAAATCTATTTATATTTGTGCTTGAATGCCTATTTGAACCCATTAGATGTGCTTGTATTGCTTAGTTTTGATGATAATTACATCTTCAAACTTGTATTCCCATTTTGGACTTGTGATTTGACCATGTGCTTTTCATTTCATGTATATGCTTGTCTTGCCAAAACATTAAGATATACATGGATACCTCTTGAGTCATTTGCCTTTAATGCAAATCTACTTATATGGACTCAATTGTATTTTAGGGATATGTATGTATACTTAATGTCTTGACAAAACATACATTTATCTTGAAATATAAATTTTGTTTTTAATAAAATTTTGTGTTTTTAAAATTGGTACAATAAAATTTTTGTGATGGATTTCAAGAATTCAAAATTTATGATTTGAAGGAATATTGAGTTTTATTGCTAATTTTCATGATGCCATGCTTCACATAACATTAGTACACTCACATCTCTTGAAAACATTAAATGGACTTTATGGATTAGAGTGTTTTTAGTGCCTTGTGTTTCATTGATCTTTCATGAAAAACTTTTTAACTTATTCCTTGATGGAAGGATCTCGTACTAGTTCTTAAAACAAGTTCATTTAACTAGTTCGAATTCTTCATATGGTAGATTATATGATGTATACACTTATACTTACTTTTCAATTGGTATCATTGGTTATTTGCAATTGGTATCAATATGACTTCATGTTGTGTATATTCATATTTTGATTGTATGAATGCTTTCAAATTTTAATTATATCTATTCATACATATATGTGATCTATTTGTGCTTATTTTACAATTGGTATCTTTTAAAGCACATAGATTGTTAATGCTAAGCTTAATTAGACTTCAAATTGGTATTTCATAATAAGCTTGTGCATTGTATTTTTTTAAAATTGGTATCAAAATTCAATAATTTGATTTGTTGAAAGAATTCAAAATTTATTTCAATTTATTTCAATTGGAATTCAAAACTTAAAATTTTTGACTTGTTATCCCTCCTTGATTTCTTTGTTTTTGACAAAAAGGGGAGAAAAATTTGTGTTTGATGTATTTTTCTTTGAACCCTTTGTTGATGATTGACAAAAAGGGGGAGAAGAATTTGTGATTTTATATGCATGATTTCATGATTTCCTTACTTAAGGGGGAGAAGTATTTGGTTCCTTACTTAAGGGGGAGTAAGATTTGTATTTATGCATATATGTTGTCTTGCAATTAGGAGCAAAAGACTTGATTTATGATTTGATTTATATGATTGCATCTCCTACATTGCATACATATTCATGTGCTTTTATTGCCATATCTTTTATTTATTTGGTATGCATGAGTTAAGGGGGAGCTTCTTTGAAGCTTTACTTTAATCCATGCATATATAATTTCATGAGTTTTGTCATCATCAAAAAGGGGAGATTGTTGGCCAAAGGCCTATCGCCCTAGTTTTGATGATGATCAACTCATGAAGTTATATTTACTAATGATCTTGTGCTAATTAGTGACAGATTCATGATCAAGATCTTAGTAGGTGCAAAGCTCAACAAAGGTTAAAGATCAAGATTTGGAGCTTGCATGTTGTGATCCAAGGAGCTTTGGATCAAGCTTGGACCAAGTCAAGATGATGTGAAGCTTCAAGTGAAGACTTCAAGAAGTTGAAGACTTGTGTCTAGGTATAAGATTTGTATTTTTGTTTTAGTAGAAGATGTAAAGGATAGATAGTTGGTGGATTGCTCAAGTTTATATCACACACACACACTCTTGATAGAACTCTTGATTTAAATTGCTTTCATAAAGATTTCATTTTAGAAAAGAATTTTTATTTAGAAAAATATTTATCTTAGATTTTGGTATTTCATAGTTCATATCTTTTAAACCAAAATCATGATTAGAGCTTTATGTCAAAAACATAGATATTTCTTATGATTGTGTAGTGGATCATATCCATACACACTATGCTTTAAAAATGAACTCAAATATCTTGTTTTTGTATTTGATGAAGATTTAGAAAAACAAGTTTGGAAAACATGTTTTGGAAAATACTTTTTAGCTATTGAGCTAATATTTCCAAGTTACAAAAATAGACCAAAACATATATAACATGTCTTGATTTTGTGCAAGCATGTTTGTTCTTTCAAGTATATTGGTAAAACTATTTTTGTAGAATTTCTATGTATTTTTAGGATTTTATAAAAGATTTTTAAATCCTGTTTTCTGACCTGGAGACTGGCTGACAGGCCAAACCGGTCGACCGGTCCGGTCGACCGATGTGCACAGCCCTGTGCACGTTGTCAGCACAGTGGCCGGTCGACCGGGTCGGTCGACCGACCAAGAGAGTTTGCTCTCTGGAAATGTCCAGTCGACCGATAGGTCGACCGACAGTTCATTCCAGGTTATCGGTCGACCGAGCCGGTTCGACCGGTGGCTGCAACGGTCAGAAAAATGACCGTTGGCCGGTCGACCGGCGGTCGACCGACAGCACTGACACAGCCCCAACGGCTCTATTTTCTGGCAGCCTATAAAAGGGGTTTTGTCAACTGTTTTGTGGTTAAGATTTTGGAGATTTCTTGAGCTATTTTTCTGATACTTTTAGAAGAGTTTTCTCCACAAAATAGAGTGCTAATACTTCCAATCAAAAGGGAGTTTTTATCAAGAGAGTGTTAAAGTGATTCTTGAGTTTTTCCTCCATAGCTTTCTTTCCTTGATTTTCTCACACCACACTTGAGCTATCCATTGCTAGATATTCCTATAGGTGTGTTAGTGAGAGTGCTCTTTAGGTGATCAAGTGTTGTGATCATCAAAGAGATCCTTTCTTTGTACTTTGAGGAAGCGGGCAAGTGTGCTCGTTGTGGTTGGAGTTCGGTTGTGAACTCTTGGTGGTTCGAGGTGCGGCCTCGGCAAGCTTAGGGGGCTTGCGTGTGTACGGGACTTGGGAGTCCGAGGGTTTGTAGGTGTACGGCACCGAGGAGAGATCCATTGAGATCTTGCATAGTGGAAACCCTTCGTGTGTCGAAGGCGGGGATGTAGAGCAAGTGTGCTCGAACCTCGAAACAACCCTTGTGTTTTGCGATTGCTTACTCTTCCCTCTCTCTCTCTTTGTCTCTTTTATATCTTGCATTTGCTTTCATTGTCTTCACTTGTATATGCATGATATATTCCCTTGTGCGCATAATTGATATACATACTTGCTTGGATTGTTGTTAACACTAGTATTCAACCAAGAGAGCCAACGCGGCACCTCAACCCATTCAAGGGGAATCTAGAGGAGCTTGTCCAGAGCCTCGCAAGGGGAATTCGGCAACACTCTTGGTTATACATAAGTGTTAAATTAAAAAGAAGTTTTAATTTGGTCAACTTAGTTTTAATTCCGCATTATTTGTTCATAAGTGACCTTTAGATTAGCCATCACCTATTCACCCCCTCCTCTAGGTGATCTTACAATATATATATATATATATATATATATATATATATATATATATATATATATATTATATATATATATATATATATATATATATATATATATATATATATATATATATATATATATATATATATACTGGAATAAGAAATGATATGAATAAGTAAATAAAGAGTAATGTGGATAGCACACAGTAGAGTATGTGTCCACTCAAGGCATCCAATCAGGTGTCTATCACAATCTATATATCAGGCGGGTAGAGTCAGTCAATACTAGAGTCAGATGTCCAATCAGGTCAGGTTTATCATCAGGTATGCAACATACATACATGTATCAAGCAAAGACAATCATCAGTTACAGTACATTATTATTTATTATGTCAGCTAATACCAATTCTCACCTGTAATAGACGCATCCCGTACTACGCCTATTACACATGTCAATCAGGGTCCTAAGTCATTGAAACTGATCGGTTAGATACATTGTCTTGTTTTAGGAGGGTCCCATGCATACCCAGGACCATGGCTCAGACTCTTGACGCTGAATCAGGCCCTACCGTAAGGTAGTCAGGAACATGTATAACATGTATAAGAGAAACAAGAACAGGACGGGGTGTCAGTCACCCCACGAGAACTCTGCAGTGGAACCTTCTTTCGACTGCGCAACTATATCTTAGGTCCACGCAAAATACAGACGCTGTCTCCTCCATCAATTTGCCCAATATATTGTAAGTTATTTAATGTCATATTATTGGTTTATCAAAATTATTTAATGTGCATGTTACTTAGATCACTGGGATAACTCAGTGATAGTCATAGTAATAACGCCAATATGTGTAATCAAGATATCGGTATAACAGGATATATAATGTCAGCGAATACCATTAAAACAGGACATGTAACAAGTATAATATGAGGGTGTTGTTACCGTATACAAATATTTTCCCAGCAGTTAAGTAGAATGGATAATAGTTATCAGGTAGATATCAAGTATAATTAGTCAAGTTTTTTAAGTAAATCATGATATTCAGAATGAGTAATGACCTACTAGCATGATCCAGGTAAAATATACAATTAACTCAGATCCTCAAAGTCACCAATAACTGAGATCAAATAATAACTGTCATCAAACTATATATATATATATATATATATATATATATATATATATATATATATATATATATATATTATATATATATATATATATATATATATATATTATTACCGATATTAATGAGATCACTCTTACAATAATTCTACCTCTATAACTGAATAATTAAAGTAGTCAAGGATCAATCACCAAGCACTGAATATATATCCTCAAGATCAACAAAGTTAATAGATACCAGAATGAATAAAGAGTTAAACATTCAAGCAATATAGAATCTAGAATACCTTTACGTCTGATAATCAATCATCAACAAAATCATCAATACTCAAATAGTATAATCAGGGGTAAAATGAGAAACACTCATAACTATAAATCCAACTAAATCAATCTCATCAGAAAACTGATCAAGATCCAATAAAAGAGTGTAAATCCCAGATCAACTCCAACTCTGAATAAGTCCATGTAAAGATCCGTACACTAGGAAAATTCGTCTCTTAAATAAAGTAACATAATATACAATCCACTCCCAAAACAAAAATGATTTCCCATCTTACTTATCATCAAATACATGAATATTAAGTCTGATAAGTACTTCGCATAAAATATAAATCTTAATCTCAATCACGAGCTAATCAACCTCAAGATTAATCAATTTATATTTAAAATTTCTCACAATTAGGTCAATTACAAAATCAAGTCTGGTCTAAGGTATACCCAGTGTTCTAAATGGCGGCCACTGCGGCTACATCAGCCGGAAAAATTTATCGGAGATGGGGATATATCGGGGATATTTTCAAAAATCGGATGTCAAAATCGAACTGTAAATATACATATCTTCTTGTCTTAAATCGCATCTCAATAAGACAATATATGCATAAATTATATAAATCCAATAAAACATCATACTTATATGTTTAAGATATACTTAACTCGATAACTTGCATTAAGCCTATGAATTCATAATTACTATCCAATTGTAGAATTTTCAAAAATGCCACATTGCCACATCACTCGAATTACCCAAATACTTAACCTAAAAATTGAGTGTAAAATGCTATACGGGTCCAAAATCGCCGAAATTGCGCCCGATATATCGGTCCATGCTTATTTATCGGCGATTTTGGATGAAAAATGCTATATCGGTTTGGATGTGCCAAATCATTGCGGCTAGGTGCCATAAACGCAATATCGGCGCAATATCGGGGTTATATCGGGGATATTTAGAACACTGGGTATACCACACTTAGTCATAAATCAATAGTAGTAACCAACCATTACATGAAATGACGTAAGTCCAATACCTCAATACCAAGACCCAAAGTCCATATACATCTGATGTCAATACCAATAAGGTAATATCAAGAATGGCCAAGTAACTTTAAATACCACTAAACATATAAAAAACTGATACCTGACAATCTGGCCCTCATGACACACCAATCAATCAACAAATAATTATTATGAAAATTCCAATTCATCAAATAATAGTTTGGTAAATACTACACATGAGTGATGCTATGTGTCCTCAAATATGAATTAAATCAGTCAATCTATAAATCGAAATAAGTCACAGTCTAAGGTATACTACAACTACTCCTAGGCTAATAGCATCGAATAAGTAACACATGAAATGATGCTGATAAATACTCAGATCAACTACATAAATAGGGTGAGCACTCACCGATGTCTCATGAAGAAATATAGGTAATCACACTGGTAAAATAAGTCAGAGGATCACATGAATTGGTAAAGGTAACATGTAGATGCCTACTGACAACGATAAATAAGAAAATACACAAGAACAAAACTCACATGAAGATGCGGTTTCGAAACCGAATCAACGTCTGGTCTTCACTATATGAACTGGTACGAACCTCCGAATAATCCTATGGTCGGTATTCGAATTGCCTGTGTATCGGCTCCACGATGAACACGATTCCGAATCGGGTCCGGATCTGCTGTTACCAGGTTCGGAGCGGACGAACAGATCTGTATCGCTGCAACATGCAACCGGGCACACAGAGAGGGAGGGGCATTAACACCTACGTACAATATATTCACACATGTACTCCACGCATGCACACAGATATACGTACATACACTTATATACATACATGTATATACTCACACACTAATACAATACATACATACCAACAACCACACACAATTTAAAACACACACACACACACATATATTACTCACGCACACACATCTGCACAAACACCCACACAAACACCTAAAACACTGCCCATGCAAACAAAAGCATGCACATTAATTCACTTACCAACATGCAAATATTTACACAACATACCCAAGTAATTAAAACAGACCTATACACACACACACAAAAATATGAAAGAAATTGAGAAAGAAAGGGAGTTAAGGGGACTCACGCATGAGGGGAAGAAGCGATAATGGTAGGGATCGCCACAGGTGATGGCGGAAGCCGCGGAGAAGGTTTACAGATCGAGGATCTCGCCGAGAATGGTGCGAGTATGCTCGCACTTGCCGGCGGCGATCGGTGGCGACTCACGGAAAGATAGAAAATGTCATGATGATGTGGAGGAGAAGTAACATGGAGGTGGGGGCTCACGACAAGGCTATTGGGAGACTCGGTTGTGGCCTCGGCAAGGAGACGCGGCCAAAGAAGCATGGTGAGCTCAGCAAGAGGGCACGACATGGCTGTAAGAGGGTCCGACTGTTGCGGCTCGGCCTCGAAGTCCTCTTAGGCTCCGGCGGATCAACAAAGGAGAGGCCGTGGGGGAGGGCTGTTGTGGCCTATGCTCACACAAGGAGAAGGGCAGCCTGGTGGGGATGAGTTCACGGCTGCACGGGATGGGGATCACCAAGGCGGGGTGCTCGTGGAGGACCTGGGGTGGTTCAACGTCGGAGCTGTGGTGGATGACCCGTGGGCATGGCCTAGAGAGAAGGAGGGCGCGGTGCTCTTGATTGATGGGGAGGCCTGGGGTGCCTACGGCTGGCTTATGGGCTGCTGAGGGGAAGAGGGGCACGGGGTGCTCGGGGATGTGCGTGAGGGGTGACAACCACTGAAGGGAAAGGAGAAGAGATAATAGGTTAGGGTTAAATAGAGATTTAGGAATTGATTGTTATAAGATTATAGGTTTGATTTAGTTGTTAGGATTAAGGATTTGGGTTGTTAGAATTAGAATCTAGTTAACTAGGATTTGGATTAGTTAGTTGTGATTAGGATTTTGATAGATATGATTGTGTAGAGTAGAGTTGTGGATTTGAGTTAAACTCAACACCATGTTAAAAGAAAACTAATAAGAATAGTAGCAATAAATAATAAAACAATTTTAATTAATAATCATAATAATAATGATAATAATAATAGTAATTAAAAATGACCATAATAATAATTAAACCTATCATTATTATTATTAACAATACATACTAACAATAATCATTAAAAACATCAAATTCTCAATACCAACATATGAATAGATTTAAACAAAAATATTAGTTATTAACAATAATGATTATAATCAAACTTGCACTAATTAGAAATGATAAGTTTAATTAATTAATTAAGGATAATAAAATAACAAGTAAATCCAAATAAATTTTTTTTCGAAAAGTTTTTATACGGTATTATTAAATAGAGGTTATTACATTCTACCCGCCTTATAAAAATTTCTTCATTGAAATTTCAATAAATTAGTGAATGATAATTAAAAAAATCAAGTTAAATGAGAAAATGAAGCTTCCATGTCGCTTTTCACTGCATCATGGGTCCACTGTGCTCATGCTGCGTGCTCTGATCCCTGCTGCCAGCATCAAAATGGAGTAACCAGTTTCAAAAGACAAGATCAGGGGAAATAGAATTGGAAAGAAGAATAAGAATCAAGATGGAGCCCAATTACTCTAGAAGAAAAGTTGAAATCAGGGATATTGATGTGTGCAGATTCGAATGGCAAGTTTACCAATCGTTTTCAAGTAATATAGTAGTGAGTAGAGTATCGTCCCATAAGGATTGTTGTTAAGTGCCAACTTAATATTTTCAAGTTTTATTTGAATAACCAATTTAGTAGGAAGATGTTGTGACTAAATTATTACTAAAAAGATTTGTTTTAATTATGAAAAGAATTAGGGTTCGGTAATTGTAATCAGATAAAATATTATGCTTGTGCTAATTAAATCCTATTCATGCTAACAATCAGAGTTTTTTATCCTAATTAGTAATTTCTCTCGAATAATACCAATTTTATCTTCTAAATTTAGAATCTACAATCTCTCAGTATAGTAGATTGCTAGTTAGAATATGCATTAGGTATGATGGATATTCCTACCTGACTGCACAACTATTACATCTCAACATCTCGAGTTATGCTTGTTAATCCTAGAAGTTTTTACTAAGTTATCTCCTCTAGAACTCTAACCTAGTCTTCTAATTAATTGTGTGCACCAATTATAACATGAAGCACGAGATTAACAACTTAACATACAAAAGATTTAAACTTTATAAACACAGGAGAATTTGCACATAACATAATCTTATATCATCAATACAGTCCCTAAGAACACATTATAATATAAGAATAGATCGTGAAATAAAATCAATTAAAGAGAAAAGTAAAAGAAAGGTAAGAAAACACTAAGAAAGATGAAGCCTTGACGAATTTCCTACTGAAAGTACTCTGAGAATTAATAGCTAACAATAGAAATTTAATTGATTTTCGCTCTATTAAAAGAGAGAGAAATTGTGTTTTTTACAAGTGGCTTGGCAGCATTTATATAGAACAGAGAGTAGTAAAACCCTAGTCGAATATAAAAACCTAGGTTTCCAAAATTACACGAATTTCTGTGAAAATTATATCCATAAGCACCGCCATAGTTCGGCCAGCCGGCCGAAAATTCGGCGGGTTGGCCGAACATCTTACTGTATTGGCATTCCGCGTTTTGACTCGTATTGACCTTTAAGTTGGCATTTTCGTTGACTGGTCCACGGCTGCTTGGCCGAAATATATGGCTGGGTGGCCGAACTCGTGGTCCATTTCACTCTGTGATTTTTGTGAAATTTCTGAGCTTCCGTGAAGGCTCTGTTGGGATGTCCTATCTCCGCTTCAGATCTCTGATTCTGTATTTATTTTGTTCATTTGATGTCACCAAATTGTCAATTTTTGCTCTTTTTCTTCTAATTTTCTCTTGACCTAAAATCTGCAAAATAATACTAACAAAATACTAATGCAGCATTAAATGTGCTAAATAATCGACATAAAAAGTGATGTAAAATATGTATATAAAGCACACACATCACATCCCCATGCCTACTTTTTGCTAGTCCTTGAGCAAAATCCGAATCTAAAAGAAAAAGAAAAACTAAAAATCTTAAAAATAAAACCCTATTCCACTTTCGTAGGACTCACGATTGCACTTAGCATGAACAATAAGCTGTTAAACCCCTAGGTTACCCTAATGGATGAGTGTTGTCTCATGAGGGTATTCAGTGAATTACACCCACAAAATTCGGTAAAAAAATTTAAAAGATGGGAAGAGATTAAGATAAAAGATAACCAAAAATAAGGAAAACCAAAAATAAAGAAAATAAAAAAGAAAGAAAAAATAAAGAAAGACAAAATATTTTGGAGTGGTAAGCATCACTAATGTATAAGTTCTCTAGTTACCATAAACTCTCATTATCAAGTTCAATTTCTTATCAAGAATTCTATCATCTACTTTGTAAAGATTGTTGGTCCCGAGATGATGCCAAATGCGGAACTTTCTCTGTTGATACTTATGGATCTAAAAATACCCAAGTCAACACAAAACTAAACAAAGAAGGATTAAAGTTAAACAAATAAATAAACTTGCAGTAAAGGAAATCAAATCTCAGAAAAGTTTAGACAAACGCAAACACGAGAGATTTATCCTAGTTCGGTCCTCGTGACCTACATCCAGTCCCCAAGCCACCCGCTTGAGATTTTCCTTTATCCTTGATTTTGTACACCCAAAATCACAACCATGCACACCACTTGACAAATTCCCTTTGCCAAATGTGTACACCTTCTCTTCCACCAAGAGAACACCTTCTCTTCCACCAAGAGAACAAACTTTACCTTGTACAACTGCTTCTACACTAAGAAGACACCCGTGTACAATGATTGCTTTGAGTATTACAACACTTTCCTATAAGCCTTGGTACTGTATGTGAACGTGGACAAGGTCTAGTATAGGAGAAACTTCATAGAACTTCACTAGAGAATCAGAATTCGGTGAAGAACTGAAGTGGGAACAGTTTTCAGGATTGATAGAATTTTGGCTTTTGAAAACTGAAGATTTGGATTGGTGTTTGGCCTTTGGCTTAACTACCCTTTATATAGCTGCACTCTAGGGTAAGTTAGGGTAGTTATAGGTGCCTTTTGAATGATTGAAACGTTGAAAAACGTTACAGAAAATACCAGAATACAGAAACTGTCCAACAGTCAGAAACTGTCTATAGTCGACTTGACATATGGGTTAGTTGACTAAGTTGGGCAATTTATACTGGGTTAGTCGACTAATATTGGGTATAAGTCGACTATAACATCTATTAGTCGACTATATATACTGTTAAGTCGACTAACAGTGACAAACAGAGAGTTGGGATCTTCCAGGATAAAAGATAGTCGACTATAGAAACCTATAAGTCGACTATACAATGTATTAGTCGACTAGTATTTTCTATATGTCGACTAATGAGATGTATTAGTCGACTAATATTTTGATAAGTCGACTAATAACCCTGTTAGTCTGCTAATAAGAAGAGTCAAGTTTGCTAATAATAAGGGTCAAGTCTACTAATAGGAAGGGTGAAGTCTACTAATAGGTGATCAAGTCTACTAATAGGCTATGATATGTGTGTGTGCATCAAGGCTTTTAACATGCTATTGACCATTACAATACATATCATTAGCAACTCTCTTTGGGACATCTTGATCATGAAGAACTCTTGATTCGTCGTGTGTTAGAACTCCAAATGAAATGCCTTACAAAAGTCTTCATCAAAATAAGTTCCAACATTCTCCCCCTTTTTGATGATGACGCTTTGTGTGCACATATGCTCCCCCTACAGAAAATATGTTATATTTTCCTCCCCCTGCAGAAATTGGGTTATAACAAATATAGAAATACTTTGTTCTCCCCCTGCAATAAATATATCATTAACTATATACATATATATATATATATATATATATATATATATATATATATATATATATATATATATATATATATATATGTTCTCATCAATTTTCTTATATGGTACCTGCAAGATAAACGTTAGATGGTACCAAACATAAAAGAATATATTAACCTTTAGGAGTCCAAATCCATTTTGAATTTGGTTTCCACCTGTTAGTATACACATAATTGCAAGAATTACATATATCATGAATGTATGATGCAATATAGGTATTTTTATCATGAATACTTAAATTCTTAGGAATCCATATAAACTTACTTTTCTTAAACTTTCTTTTTACAAAAGAACTATATGAATTACTACAATATGAACAATTTTCAATATATCCAATACCATAATGATTATGTGACAATTTTTGAAAAGATAACAAATCATTCAATTTTTCTTTTCCTTTATTGAACTTAGTCACATTGTTCAAAATTTCTTCATATTTATTTTTGAAAACTAACATGTCTTTATCCAATATAGAAGTCCTTTCATTCAAAGACATAGTTTCCTTTTTAAGAAAAACATTTTCTTTTATAAACTTCTCATTATCATTTTTCAAAGATGATATTACTGTTTCAAACTCATCTTTTTAAGAGTTTATAGAAGAAACTTGTAAAGCATAACATGAATTTTCCTTTAAAAGTTTTTCATTTTCTTTTGATAAAACTTTATTTTTCAGTTTTTCATACTTTAGATCATTAAATAATTCATGAAATGCATCAGAAAGTTCAGTAAACGATACCTCATCATCTTCTATGGCCATGTAACATAGGTTGACATGTTCAGTGGATTCTTTTTCGTCAGAAGATGAGGAATCACTGTTCTCCCATGAGGCTTCATAGTGTAGGTTCACCTAGAGGGGGGGTGAATAGGTGATGGCTAATCTAATGGTCACTTAATGCCAAATGATGCAAATAATGCGGAAGCTAAAAACAATTATGACCTAATTAAATCTTTTACTCTAAACACTATGTATAACACAAGAGTGTAGCCGAATTCCCTTTGCAAGGCTCTGGACTAAACCCCTCTTGATTCCCCTTGAATGGGTTAAGGTGCCGCGTTGGCTCTCTTGGTTGAATACAAGTGTTAGCAACAATCCCACGTAAGTATATAACAATTAAGCACAAGGTATATCAAGCATGTAAATGTAAAGACAATATAAGCCATGCAAGATATAAAGGAGATAGAGAGAGAGAGATGGCAATCGCAAATACAAGGGTATGTTCCGAGGTTCGAGCACACTTGCTCTACATCCCCGCCTTCGACACATGAAGGATTTTCACTATGCAAGATCTCAATGGATCTCTCCTCGGTGCCGCAACACCTACAAGCCCTCGGACTCCCTAGTCCTGTATACACCCCAAGCCCACCGGCTCGCCGAGGCCGCACCTCAATCAACAAGAGTTCGCACCCGAACCCTAAACAACCACGAGCACACTTGCCCGTCTCCTCAAAGTACAAGAATGAAATCTTGGTGATCTAAACACTTTGATCACCAATTACAAACTCTCACTACAACACTCCTATAAGAATGAATAGCTCAACGGATGCTCAAGTGTTGGTGTGAGAAAACAAGGATGAGAAAGGTGGAGGAAAACTCAAAGAATCACTTTAAACACTCTTTATAAAATCTTCCCTTTAGATAGGAAATATTTGCTCACTATTTTGTGAAGAAAACTCTTCTGAAAGTATGGGAAAAACTGGCTCTAAGAGTCTCTAAAAACTTGGCTTAAAACAATGACCAAACCCCCAAATTTATAGGCCAAAAAAATATAGCCGTTGGGGTCTGTTAGTGATGCCGGTCGACCGGTCCGGTCGACCGCCAACGGTCAAGAATCTGACCGTTGGAGCCTCCGGTCGACCGTCCGGGTCGACCGAGCAACTGGAGGAGAGTTGAACTCTCTGTCGGTTGACCCGTGCGGTCGGCTGAGATTTCCAGAGAGCAGAGCTCTTTGGAGCGGTCGACCGGCACGGTCGGCCGTCCACCAGTGCACAAAGGCGTGCACGTCTGTGCACGTCGGTCGACCGGGCCGGTCGACCGACTTCAGGATTAGTCGACTATAAAGGTTACTTAGTCGACTTATCCGAAGCCTGAAACAGTTTTCTGGGATTAAAAAGTTTGTCTTTTTGGCTCTAATAAAATCCCATAAAATACTTAAAAATCTACAAAAATAGTTTAACCAATATACTTTGATATACAAACATGCTTGCAAAAAAATCAAGGCATGTTATAAAAGATTGGACTATTTTTGTAACTTGGAAATATTTGGCTCATGATAAAAACTGTATTTTCCAAAACAATATTTTTCCAAAATATGTTTTTCCAAATATTCATCAAATACAAAAACAAGATATACTTTTAAAGCATAGTGTGTATGGATATGATCCACTACACAATCAAGAAGAAGTATCTATGTTTTTGACATTAAGCTCTAAACAAGG
The DNA here is from genome assembly GCA_038442645.1 of Agave tequilana. Taxonomy (NCBI): domain Eukaryota; kingdom Viridiplantae; phylum Streptophyta; class Magnoliopsida; order Asparagales; family Asparagaceae; genus Agave; species Agave tequilana. The sequence continues at coordinate 156,854 of JAVJIF010010753.1, forward strand.
TTTTTGGTTGAAACATATAACTTTGAATACCAAAAATCAAAACTATGTTTTTCCAAAATGAAAAATCTTTTCTAAACTAAAAAATCTTTTATGAAAACAATTCTATCAAGAGTGTGTGTGTATATGTACTTGAGCAAACCACCAACTATATATCCTTTACATTTTTACTAAAACAAAAACAAAATCTTATACCTAGACACAAGTCTTCATCTTCTTGAAGTCTTCACTTGAAGGCTTCTCATCTTCTTGACTTGGTCCAAGCTTGATCCAAAAGCTCCTTGGATCACACCGTGCTAGCTCCAAATCTTGACATTTTATCCTTTGTTGAGCTATGCACCTACTAAGATCTTGATAATGAATCTGTCACTAATTAAACACAAGATCATTAGTAAACATAACTACATGAGTTGATCATCATCAAAACTAGGGTGATAGACCTTTGGGCCAACAATCTCCCCCTTTTTGATGATGACAAAACTCATGGAGTTATATATGCATGGATTAAAGTAAAGCTTCAAGGAAGTTCCCCCTTAACTCATGCATCACAAGAAATAATAAATGTATGCAATGAAGCTCATGAACATGTATGTAAATATGGAGATAAAACATGCAACAAGCATAAATCAAAATCTTTTTCTCCTATTTGCAAAACAAGGCATATATGCATAATTAACAAGGAAGACAAATACTTCTCCCCCTTAAGCAATGAAAACATGCATATAAACTCAAATACTTATCCCCCTTTTTTGTCTATCATCAACAAAGGGTTCAAAGTAAAATCAAATCAAACAAATTTTTCTCCCCCTTTTTGCCATAAACAAAGAGATCAAGAAGGGGTAAAACAAATCAATCAATAAAGATTTATATGTGATATACATTCATGAAGAGGAAGACGCTAAGTTAGCTTCCCTACACATATGCATTACATGAAGAAAGGATGACAAGCCCCAATTCACATAACACATATTATGTAATGCATAAGAGGAGATGTGAAGCTCCCCCTACACACGTATATCATATAAAGAAGAGTTGTCAAACTCCTCAATTTATAATATACTCAACATGAATCTATATGTAAGAGAGATGTTAAGCTCTCCTTGCATATAAGAAATATAAATCAACAAAATGTTTTTTTTTTAATTTTTCCTAAACAAAAATTTTTAAAGGTATCAGAGCTTTTGTAAAACCAACAAATTTTAAGATACCAAATTGAAAGTAATTATTATTGTAAATCATATTGATACCAATTGACATTTAACAAATATGAAGTTGAAGCATTTTGATATCAATGGAAAACAAAAAAATTATTTTTCATCATAAACTTTGTGCTTTAACAAAAATGTGAGCCAATTGAAAGTTAAGCACATGAAAATCATATATATATGTATGAAAAGAGTATACCAAGTGAAATTGATACATACATATATAAGAAACAAAATATGAGTATATACAAAATAAGTTCATATTGATACCAATTGAAACGATTCAAAGATACCAATAGACATAACAATAAATCAAGTGTATATCTCATAACCTACCACCCTTCATATGCACAAGGTAAAAGATTTTTCACTATAAAGCATACTTGAGCATAGTCGCCCATCCATCCTCCCATAGATGGTAGGGGTTTTCAAAAATAGATTTGAAAAATAAGCTTTGTTTGAAAAACTCTACCAAATGAAGAACAATTAACTAGTTAAAATAATTTTTGAAAAAACTAGTTAAAGATCCTTCAAAACATGAAATCAAAGAATATGTATTTCATGAATCATACTAAATACATAAAATTCAACACTCAATGACGATAAAGCTCAAAAATATGTTCATGAATCAAAGTTATAACAAAATAAATAAAGTGTGAGTGTTCAAAAGTCATGTAAGTAGCATTATCAAGAAAATGAACATTGAAGCTCAAAAGTCACATTTTGATATCAATAGAAAACATAAAAATTTTATTTTTATTAAAACACTAATCTTCATGGTATATGTATGATTTATCCAAAACTAATAATACACATACATATCCCAAACATAAAAGAGTCTATCAAATGTATTTGCATGAAGGCAAGAGACTCACGGGTATACATGTATATTTATTAGATTTGAAATAAAAATACATATACATAAAGTAAAACATAAAAATTGGCAAAGCATGTGTAAATGAGAATCATCAAAACTAGCCTATACATGTGCATATAGTGGGTACAAATGAGCATGAAGTGCAAACATATGTAAGTCACGTGTAACTCACTATTTGTACATGTATAATACAAGTTTTGATAAAAACTATATCTAAGCATGTTTTTACCACATGAAGCACATAAAATAAATAAAACATGAACATGCTAAAAGGTATGACATATGAACAAGCATGTATAAATGAAATGGGAGTTTAGAGATTGTTACCAACTCCAAAGCTCCAATCATGGTGGTTGTCCCACCAAGCTTCCTTGATAGCAATGCATCCCAAAAGTATGTCCATCATGTCCAAAGTGCATCCACTACCAAGGCACCAAATCTCTCACGTCTTGAGAGATCCCTCACCTACATCAAAAACATGGGGTGGGGGTTTTGGTACCCATATTTTCTTGTTGGGTCCACGGGGGTTAGCTTTGTGTTGAGGGACCTAAAACTTTTTATTAGCAAAATTAAAATGATCTAATCTATCATAACAAAATTTTGCTAAATGGCCTTTGCGGCCACAATGTGTACAATTGACACCTTAGTATGCTTATGTGACTGATTGTGATCGTGACGTGCAACATAAGCAAATACATGATGTGAGTGTGCATGAACATGGGGAACTTGTTTCTTTTGAAACAAGGATTCCAATCTAGAATGGTTGAATGCACACGAGTTCAAAGTTGAACTCAAATTATTCATTTTATTTTTTAAAACATTAATCTCACTAGTGGTGGCATGTAAAGTATGGTGAGATATATGATCATTTTTTTCCTTTTGTGAAACAAAATCTTTTTCTTTTTCACAAATTTTTCTTTTTAAAGACTTGTTTTCTTGAAAAACAATCTCTTTTTGTTTTTCCACCAAATCAATTTCATTTTTCAAAACCATATTTCCTTCACATAAAGCATTCAATTTAGACATCAAGGAAATATTTTCATTTGTCAAATCTTTATTTTCTTTTTCTAAGCATGCCATGTTACTTCTAAATGAATCATGTTCTTTATGCATGCAAGCAATGTTCTTTTTCAAATTTTTATTTTCTTTCTTGAGCATGTCATATTTTTCAAGAATTGTTTGACAAAATGAAGTGAGCTCATCATATGACATGTCCTCATCATCGGATTCGGAGTTTACCTCAAGGGGGTTATCCCCTTGGACCATGTAGCACTTGTTGGAGGTGTTGCTTCCAACGTCCGAATCACTCCCCGCATAGTATAGATCCTTTTCGCCAAGGGAGGTGATGATGTTCCAAGCTACAAAAGCCGATTCAACATTAGAAACCCTAGAAAGATATTCATCATTTAGGGTACATTTAAGAGCATGAAGGGCTTTTGCATTTGCCTCAAAGTACTTGCTATTATTAACATATGAATCATTAGTGGTAGCAAGATATACATGAATGCCTAAGGCCTTGAGGTACAATGACATCTTAACCTTCCAAATTTGGATGTTAAGAATGTCAAAGGTGGGTGGTGACATGAAATCCATGGTGTGTGTACAAATCTTGTGATTAGCCTAAAATGAGGATCTTTTACTCTAGGTTGTTAGACCTAAAATCAGAGTACCAAGCTCTGATACCAATTGTAGGTTCACCTAGAGGGGGGGTGAATAGGTGATGGCTAATCTAATGGTCACTTAATGCCAAATGATGCAAATAATGCGGAAGCTAAAAACAATTATGACCTAATTAAATCTTTTACTCTAAACACTATGTATAACACAAGAGTGTAGCCGAATTCCCTTTGCAAGGCTCTGGACTAAACCCCTCTTGATTCCCCTTGAATGGGTTGAGGTGCCGCGTTGGCTCTCTTGGTTGAATACAAGTGTTAGCAACAATCCCACGCAAGTATATAACAATTAAGCACAAGGTATATCAAGCATGTAAATGTAAAGACAATATAAGCTATGCAAGATATAAAGGAGATAGAGAGAGAGATGGCAATCGCAAACACAAGGGTATGTTCTGAGGTTCGAGCACACTTGCTCTACATCCCCGCCTTCGACACACGAAGGATTTCCACTATGCAAGATCCCAATGGATCTCTCCTCGGTGCCGCAACACCTACAAGCCCTCGGACTCCCTAGTCCCGTACACACCGCAAGCCCACCGGCTCGCCGAGGCCGCTCCTCAATCAACAAGAGTTCGCACCCGAACCCTAAACAACCACGAGCACACTTGCCCGTCTCCTCAAAGTACAAGAATGAAATCTTGGTGATCTAAACACTTTGATCACCAATTACAAACTCTCACTACAACACTCCTATAAGAATGAATAGCTCAACGGATGCTCAAGTGTTGGTGTGAGAAAACAAGGATGAGAAAGGTGGAGGAAAACTCAAAGAATCACTTTAAACACTCTTTATAAAATCTTCCCTTTAGATAGGAAATATTTGCTCACTATTTTGTGGAGAAAACTCTTCTGAAAGTATGGGAAAAACTGGCTCTAAGAGTCTCTAAAAACTTGGCTTAAAACAATGACCAAACCCCCAAATTTATAGGCTAGAAAAATATAGCCGTTGGGGTCTGTCAGTGCTGCCGGTCGACCGGTCCGGTCGACCGCCAACGGTCAAGAATCCGACCGTTGGAGCCTCCGGTCGACCGTCCGGGTCGACCGAGCAACTGGAGGAGAGTTGAACTCTCTGTCGGTCGACCCGTGCAGTCGGCCGAGATTTCCAAAGAGCAGAGCTCTCTGGAGCGGTTGACCGGCACGGTCGGCCGTCCACCAGTGCACAAAGGCGTGCACGTCTGTGCACGTCGGTCGACCGGGCCGGTCGACCAACTTCAGGATTAGTCGTCTATAAAGGTTACTTAGTCGACTTATCCGAAGCCTGAAACAGTTTTCTGGGATTAAAAAGTTTGTCTTTTTGGCTCTAATAAAATCTCATAAAATACTTAAAAATCTACAAAAATAGTTTAACCAATATACTTTGATATACAAACATGCTTGCAAAAAAATCAAGGCATGTTATAAAAGATTGGACTATTTTTATAACTTGAAAATATTTGGCTCATGATAAAAACTGTATTTTCCAAAACAATATTTTTTCAAAATATGTTTTTCCAAATATTCATCAAATACAAAAACAAGATATACTTTTAAAGCATAGTGTGTATGGATATGATCCACTACACAATCAAGAAGAAGTATCTATGTTTTTGACATTAAGCTCTAAACAAGGTTTTGGTTGAAACATATAACTTTGAATACCAAAAACCAAAACTATGTTTTTCCAAAATGAAATTTTTTTTCTAAACTAAAAAAACTTTTATGAAAACAATTCTATCAAGAGTGTGTGTGTATATGTACTTGAGCAAACCACCAACTATCTATCCTTTACATTTTTACTAAAACAAAAACAAAATCTTATACCTAGACCTAAGTCTTCATCTTCTTGAAGTCTTCACTTGAAGGCTTCTCATCTTCTTGACTTGGTCCAAGCTTGATCCAAAAGCTCCTTGGATCACACCGTGCTAGCTTCAAATCTTGACATTTTATCCTTTGTTGAGCTATGCACCTACTAAGATCTTGATAATGAATCTGTCACTAATTAAACACAAGATCATTAGTAAACATAACAACATGAGTTAATCATCATCAAAACTAGGGTGATAGACCTTTGGGCCAACACATAGTTTTTCACCTTTCTGAACTTTTTGCTCTTGTATTTGCTTTTATTCTTGAGCAAAGGGCAATCCATCTTCATATGACCTGGTTTATTACAATTAAAGCATTTGAATTTACCTTGCTTTAGAAATCTCCTGAATTTCTTTGAAAGCATTGCCATCTCCTTTTCATCATCATTGGAATCATCCGTGTCGGAAGATGCATGGAAGGCAATTTCTTTCTTCTTTGAGCGGTGTTGTCGTTCGTCCTTCTTTCTTTCTTCTAACTGCACTTCATATGCCATTAGATTACCGATTAGGTTTTCTAATGTCATAGTTGAGAGATCATTCGCCTCTTCAATAGCGGTTGTCTTCTTCTCCCATTCTGGTGTAAGTGCACGAAGGATCTTACGAACTCTTTCAACTTGGGTGTAGTCCTTTCCAAGAGATGCTAATGAATTGGTAATGTCGGTGAATCTTGTAACCATTTCGGATATGGTTTCATTCTCCTCCATTTTGAATAATTCAAACCTGTGGATAAGAACAGATATTTTAGATTCCTTAACTTTATTTGTGCCTTCATGTGTTACCTGAAGAGTATGCCATATTTGATGTGCAGAAGTGGCTGTTGACACACGGTTGAACTCTTCTTTGGTTAAGGCACAAAACAAGGCATTCATCGCTTTGGCGTCAAGGTTCGCATTCTTCTTTTGATCTTCACTCCAAGCGTTATAGTTGGTTGTTGGCTTGGTGTACGATGCTTCTACGATGTTCCAAAGGTCGTAGTTCAGCGATTGCAAGTAGATCTTCATTCTACACTTCCAATAGTTGTAGTTGGATCCGTCAAATAGCGGTGGACGTTGTGTAGAATGTCCTTCTTTGAATTGGGATGATGAGAACTCCGTTGTCATCTTTGTTGTTGACTTGTACCCGCTCTGATACCAATTGTTGGTCCCGAGATGATGCCAAATGCGGAACTTTCTCTGTTGACACTTATGGATCTAAAAATACCCAAGTCAACACAAAACTAAACAAAGAAGGATTAAAGTTAAACAAATAAATAAACTTGCAGTAAAGGAAATCAAATCTCAGAAAGGTTTAGACAAACGCAAACACGAGAGATTTATCCTGGTTTGGTCCTCGTGACCTACATCCAGTCCCCAAGCCACCCGCTTGAGATTTTCCTTTATCCTTGATTTTGTACACCCAAAATCACAACCATGCACACCACTTGACAAATCCCCTTTGTCAAATGTACACCTTCTCTTCCACCAAGAGAACACCTTCTCTTCCACCAAGAGAACAAACTTCACCTTGTACAACTGCTTCTACACCAAGAAGACACCCGTGTACAATGATTGCTTTGAGTATTACAACACTTTCCTATAAGCCTTGGTACTGTATGTGAACGTGGACAAGGTCTAGTATAGAAGAAACTTCATAGAACTTCACTAGAGAATCAGAATTCGGTGAAGAACTGAAGTGGGAACAGTTTTCAGGATTGATAGAATTTTGGCTTTTGAAAACTGAAGATTTGGATTGGTGTTTGGCCTTTGGCTTTACTACCCTTTATATAGCTGCACTCTATGGTAAGTTAGGGTAGTTATAGGTGCCTTTTGAATGATTGAAACGTTGGAAAACGTTGCAGAAATACCAGAATACAGAAACTGTCCAACAGTCAGAAACTGTCTATAGTCGACTTGACATATGGGTTAGTCGACTGAGTTGGGCAATTTATACTTGGTTAGTCGACTAATATTGGGTATAAGTCGACTATAACATCTATTAGTCGACTATATATACTGTTAAGTCAACTAACAGTGACAAACAGAGAGTTGGGATCTTCCAGGACAAAAGATAGTCGACTATAGAAACCTATAAGTCGACTATACAATGTATTAGTCGACTAGTATTTTCTATATGTCGACTAATGAGATGTATTAGTCGACTAATAATTTTGATAAGTCGACTAATAACCTTGTTAGTCTGCTAATAAGAAGAGTCAAGTCTGCTAATAGTAAGGGTCAAGTCTACTAATAGGAAGGGTGAAGTCTACTAATAGGTGATCAAGTCTACTAATAGGCTATGATATGTGTGTGTGCATCAAGGCTTTTAACATGCTATTGACCATTACAATACATATCATTAGCAACTCTCTTTGGGACATCTTGATCATGAAGAACTCTTGATTCGTCGTGTGTTAAAACTCCAAATGAAATGCCTTACAAAAGTCTTCATCAAAATAAGTTCCAACAAAGATTTCCAAATCTTAGTTCACATCACCATCTTTTCTAAATTTTCTGATTCTATGCATCTTTGTGAATGTGTATAGTTCTTAACTTGGGATTTTGATTCAAACTACATACTTAAACTGTTTTTTTATAGAAGTTTCAAAGTATTACCACTTCATTGCCCTTTAAGCATGTTGAGCACAATTTTATCACGTTTTTCATGCCCATATTCATCTATTATTTGTCTATAAATAATGCTACTCGAGTATTTTTAGTAGTGTTTTGCAGAGTAAGCTATCAGAAGAAGACTGGATCACAAAAGCGTGCTTCGAAAACTGTAAAATATGCAATAAGAGATTGAAAGCGAGATGAGATGCTTCGCACTGCCGGTATTGCTTTACCACGCTAAAAACTGACATCAAATAAATTTACAGTTAATTCGGAGAAGTTTGGAGGCAGTTGGGGCGAAAACATAATTTTGTTAAGTTCAGGGGTCAAAATATAATTTGACATGAAATAACTTTTCTGTGTAATTGAATAATTATTGTGGATTTCTTTGTAAAATGATCAAATCTTAAGACTAGGGTATGGGGAGCATGTTATGAAACGTGAAAAGTGGCTGCCTACCTTTACTGTGCACCATTAATGAGTTTACTATGCGCTGATGCAAACAATGACGCAAGTACTGATGTAAGCGATGACGCAAGCGTGCATAGTGATGCATAGTACCCCAAAGTTTTTCTATAAATAGGCCCTTCCTGATTCATTTCAATGTACACACTTCAGAAATAAATAAGAATTTCTACTTCTACTCTGTCTCTAAAATTCTCTATTTTGGTGTTATATTTCTCGGAGTTTTACAACACGTTATCAGCACGATCACTCTAGTCTGTCCCCAGCCTCTACCTCCGTCAGCTCAGGGAAAAGTCTACCACGTCAAGCCTCTGCCTCCATTAGCTTAAGGTAAAGGTCTTGTCACGAACCTCTACTTTCATTGCTCAAGGAAAAGTCCTATCACAAGTTCCAACCTCTACAATCTCAAGGTAAAATTGGCAAGTTATTATATTTATAATATTCGTATAACACCACTACTATAATGAAAGGAGGCTCTGCCACCTATTTATAGAAATGTGATATGATTACGAAAAACTGGATTATTATACTAATTATGCTCATATAACACCACTACTATAATAAAAGGAGGCTCTGCCACCTATTTATAGTAAAGTGATGTGATTATGATATCTTTACTAACCTCTAATTTGATGCTTGCGTGGATTAAACCCCAAGCTTCCAATATTGCATATTTTATTATTCTGCTATATATCTGGACAAACACCCACTGAAAGGTTTACCGAGTAGCGTGGTGTGCCAATATTTATTTCAATAATTATTGCTTTATTAATTATGCCTGCAAAACACCCACCAAGTAGAGTGGCGTGCATATATTATAACGCATAAATATATGTAGTACAATGCATTTATTTTATCATTTTCTTAATTACAATATTTCATTGAATTAAATCAAAATTGTTTTTCTCTCTCCCCCAACAGCTATAATTCCCAACGGCTATAAACCCCCAACGGCTATAATCCCCCAACAGTTATAAACCCCAACGGCTGGTTTTCATCCTATAAATTGGTGAATTCTAAACCACATAACTCACTTCTCAATTTCTCTTAATTCTCAAAATTTTCATCATCTCTAGAAGCTTTGTGTTCGAGTTTTTCGCAAGATGTTTAGTCTATTTCGGAAGTTTATTATTGTTGTCATCATCATCAATACTTCTATCGTTTTTCTTGGAGATATGGATCAAAGTGAATTTTACCCATATTTTTTATTTTAATGTTCACCTTCCCTCTTTTGCTTGTAGCTATTATGGTTGACATGCAAGTTTTTTTGAGAAATAAAATGTTGTGATTCTAATTATTTTTATATTTTGTTATAGTTATCACCATGTCAAACTTTGCAAAGCTTGAGTTCATTCCACTTGATATCACGAGAAGGAATTATATGTCTTGGGTTATTGATATTGAGATGCATCTTGAGTCAATGGGTCTCACTGAAACTATTAAAGAAATAAATTCTACATCTTCACAAGATAAAGCAAAGGCGACGATCTTTATTCGCAGACATCTTGATGAAAGTTTAAAGTGTGAATATCTCACTGTAAGAGACCCAGGCGTCTTATGGAAAAATCTCAAAGAAAGATTTGATCACCAAAAGGAAGTCGTGCTCCCTGCCACTCGTGATGAATGGAATGCTTTGCGCTTTCAAGATTTTAAGAAAGTTAGCGATTATAACTCTGCAATGTTCAGAATAGTATCCCAATTGAAATTCTGTGGGGTAGATATCACCGATGAAGAAATGTGTAACACCCCGCTCCCGGAATACGTACTTAGTTGCGTATTCAGATTTTTTGATCGTATTTTTTGATTTACTTTCTGTATTTGTTTTGCTTTTTGAATTATGTATACGATTGTTTTGTCTTGGATTGGGATTCGTGGACTCGGAGTCAGCCCTAGTCTGAACCAGGGACCCGATCCTAGTGTATTACTCAATTTAGTCTTTTCAGTAATCAGATTTGACCGATTCCAATTCCAAACATCATTTTCTAATATTTTAGATTTTCTATGAATTTCTGGAATTTTCTTGAAAATCTTCAAAACCGGTGTCGACCAACACCGCTGACCGACTTCTGGATTTTTAATTTACAAATGGAGTCAAATTTTGAGAAACCTCTTTCACATATTTTCTTAGAATAATAATTACTATCTTAATTCATTTTTTGGGAATTTTCAGAATTTATCAAATTTCCGCCAGACTTGGTGTCGACCGATATTGACGGCCGATTCCAGGATTTTTAATTTAAAATTATAAAGAATTTTTTGAAAATGATTTCACCGAGATTCTTAGAATAATATTCTTGATTTTTGAGATTTTTTGCGGGTCGTTCCAAGATACTTGATTTCGGGACGATTTCGGTATTTTCCGAAAGTTTTCCGTATCCGCAACCGAATCCCGGGAATCCGCTACTCTAATTATTTTCACTTTTTCTTCCAATAAAATATCTTCCTTTTTTCATTTTCTTTTCCTTTTTCCTTTTTCTTTCTTTCCTTTTCTTTCCACCAAATTCTCCAAACTTCTCCATTCTTCCACCAAAAATATCTTCTCCAAAATATCTTCTCCACCACAAATATCTTCTCCAAAATATCCAAACCACTCAAACTCCTCTCCCATCACCATGGCCGGCCAAAGAGCCACCTAACCCTCCATTTTACAAAAACCCCCTCTCTAAATATTTTTTACATCACCTTCACAATTCCAAATCCTATATAAACCTTTCCTTCATCTTTCCACTTCATTTTCTCTTCACCAACACCTTAACCACCACCAACTCCTCCTTCATCTCCACCACAACAACAACCACTACAACTTCTCCAACTCCTTACCTTCATCTTCTTCCTCCTCCATCTCCATGTAAACCACCACAAACTCCAACAACTCCACCAAAGCCTCCACCTTCTCCTTTACCTTCTCCAAAAATACCACCACCATCAAAACCCTCCACAAAACCACCACCCCATCATCACATCAAGGGCCGGCCACCTCCTTAGGATTGGGGCCGAGCTCCTCTTCATCGGTAATATCTCCGGTGATCATTCCGGTAATCGTTCACGATTATTCCGGTGATCATTCCGGCTCTGGTGATTATTCCGGTAATCGTTCACGATTATTCCGGTAATCATTCCGGTGATAATTGCAACGACAACACTACCGTCACCACCACCATCTTTACTTAACCATTTTCATCACCATCTCACCACCATCTTCACTTCCACCATCAATTTCACCATCACAACATCAACTCCTTCACTTTCTTTTACCACCACCAAAGAAATCACCTTCCCTCCTCTCTGTTTTATTCCTGACGCGGATCTCAACCCCGCGTCTAGGCAATTCCTTAACACAATCCGCGCGTTCCTGTATTGATACGACGCGGAGCCCATGCCCGCGTCTGTATTCTTCTTGTGTTAACGCGACGCAGAACCCACGTCCGCGTTCACGTTCTCCTCGCGTCCTGACTTGAGCGCAGACCTCGCGTTTGTGGCATCTATGCGACGCGAACCTCGCGTCTGCTATTCCCGCGTCTGTGATTTCCGTGTCTACTATTCTCGCGACGCTATTCCCGCATCTGCTATTCCCGCGTCTGCGACCCCCGCGTCTCACTTTCAAAACCCGCGTCTCCCTGTACACTCTCTCTTCCCATATACTTCTCTATCTAGAGTTCTCTCTCTTTCTCCCTCTAACTCTTTCTCTCTCCTCTTCACTTTCTCTCTCTAAATATTTATATCATATTTTATGGCGCGTGCGCGAGTTCCCTGAATTTCAGACCTTTTAGCATTTCGGGTGATTTAGGCGAGTGTCCTCGCTCTCGCCTCCATTTGGGTTCCCCCGCTTTGTCGGGTCGCCATGTATTTTATTCCATGTTTATATGTATTTTACTGCTTCATACTATGCGTGGCCGACCCTTCGTGGTCATTGAACTCTGGGTTTCTGCCCACTCCTGGGATGGCTGATAGCCACCGAGAGTGCGCTTAAACCCCGAGCGTTCTTGGTCTTTCAGTCCTTCAGCCTCCGGTCTCTCACTATCTCGAAAGAGAAGTGATTGGGACCCTCAGGTTTCTCAGCTCCATCTGGTGAGCATACTTAGCGCTCAGCGCTTTATTCATTAAATTCGTCTAGGCAAGTTGCTACTGGATTTTCCACTCGTATTCTAAAACGAGTCGTCCCAGTAACCTCGCCAAGCGTATTGGTGTCTAAACCCTGTTCGCTACCTGTGCTTCCAGCTTGTTCAGCTCCGCCTGGTTATCATGATCAGCGTTCAGCGCTTTACCACTAGATTCGTCTAGGCAAGATGCTGCCGGACTTTCTACTCGCACTTTAAGCCGAGTTGTCCCGGTAATCTTGTCAGACGCTCCAGTGTTAAATACTGTTTGCGGTCTGTGCCTCCAGCTTGCTCAGCTCCGCTTGGTTGTGCTCAGCTACTACTCTATCACATGCCATGTACTTACCTGATATGTTAATACTTAACATGCCATTACTTCATACCTGTCATTTACATGCTACTATTTAGCACCTGTTTGTATCACCTGACAACTAATGTGCTATCACCTGACTTCAGACATGCTACTATTTGGCAAGACCCCTTGTTATGACATGACTTGCCACCAGACTATTATCAATCTCTTGACATGATTGGTCACCTGCCAAATATCACCCTCTTGTCATGCTATCATTTGACACCCGGCATGATATACTTGACTCTCATGATTATCACGATAACGGGAATGATGACCTGACATCTTGATATTTTATAGTACAAACTGTACTCCTGATACACATATATTCTGATATTCCTGACTTGTTCCTGCTCATTCCCGAAATCTGATAATTACATAATAAATCATAAAAAGGAACAACTTGCATCGGGTCGGGGGAAACTTGCGGCTATCAATACATGTTCGTGTTTACAGTGGTATTAGGCATGTTGTGCAACTAAAACTTCCGGTCTGACCTGTGGGCCTCCAGGGGACCGAGGGGAGTGCTGGCTCCCTCCTTCCTGGTACCATCATGATTAAGGGCATCCATAAGACCCTCCTGATAGCCTTGCGGCAGGTTCCGTCACCAAGCAACGGAACATCCTGGGCCGTGGTCCCGGGTATGCACGGGACCCACTGTAAACATTGTTCGTTGATACCCCGCTGGTTTCCAATAACAACCTTGCTTTACTCAGATATGGATATATGTGTGCTGGGACGCTAGTTCACATATCTAGATATCAGGGTAAGACGAGTAATAATAATAATAAAGTGCCAAGATGATAACATGCTCTTTAAGTTGTAAGTAGAAGTATGTGGAATGGGACGCATACTGAAGCCTGCAATTTGGACGGCTCTAATTATAAAGATGCCAACTATGAATCTGTGATATGCCTTACCATATTTGCTTATACTGGATTTTACTTCGGATTTTCGGCTTTATGAGTATTATCATATTAGCTACTCACACCCTGTTATTTAACCCTGTTTCATTCTATCAGTCTACTGCTCCTATCATATTATTCCATGAGCAGTTCCTACTTGATATCACCTGTCATACATCTACTTGCTTACATGCTTCTGTTCACGACACGATTTTCAATACATATTTATGGCTTGGTTTTATTGATACACATGTGCTTATTCATACTCGCCACTTGGCTTTCGTATCACTACTCGCCTGGGGAGTTCTATCTGACTCCCCTGGATTCTCATGTCCAGGTCCTGGAGCTTGGAACACATCGGAGCTTCGAGCTTGTAGAATCCCAGTTGCTGACCTGAAAAGCGCATCGGTAGCTTGGATCTCCAGCGGACCATCCGAAGCTCTATCCTTCCAGGCCCCCTGTATGCCTCTCGAGTTTTCCTTTTGTAAACTCGTGAGTGCCTTTGATACTGTTCACTCATGTACATCTCTTTATATTCTCGCATTTGTGCCTATCAGTGATGTAATATTCTTGTAATATTTATCACCTCTGGTGATAACTTTGTAATTGTACTCATATGTTGGAATGTATAATGCACCATTTGCTACTGTACTCTGATTCTTGCCTGTACTGATGCTTAGCGTATATACGTAAGGGTATTTCTGACCTGCGTATATACGTCGCAGTAACGTCTCCGTACCCGCCGGATCGGGGCGTTACAGGATGGTATCAGAGCCTAGGTTCTCACATCCTCAGTACGTCCAGATGGCAAATTAATGGTAAAGAAATTTGCAACTGGAATGCGAGAGTCCTGGTTATACACTCCAACTACAAGTGCAGAGTTATCTATTCTTTCTTGATCATTCTTCCTTTGATTCCTAATCCCTTCAGTCTTTCCCCTGTTTTGGTTTTTCGAAGCCTTATACCAACTTGAGATATGGATATACTAGAGAGGTAGTGGCTGGTTCTGAATAAAGCTATTATATGATCTCTTCGGCTGACTCTAAGGTGCTCGGGTATTCCCAGGATTGATCCTAATTGGGTTATCTTTCAGAAGTCAGTAGTCAGAATTCTCTACGGATATTCTACATTCTCGGCTATATCTTTCAGAGTGATTGATGCCTGGTATTCGGAATTCTCAATTATCAGTCTTCTTTATTATGCTCAAGACTAGCAGGGTTTCCTTTATCTTCAGTATTCTGGCTTATTCTCGAAGGGCTATCAAGTATGCAGTACAACTGGAATTCTATTGCAAAGCTGTGTTATCAGTCAGTATTATTCGACATTGTTCAAAGATTTATACCGCCGGAAGTGCAGAGGACGTTTATATTCTGATTACTGTTCAGTCAACTTGAGAGCCCTACCTATAGTGCTTCATATCTTGATTGGTATAATTCCACCTTGTCCCCTTTGTGTTCAATTTACCCTTATCGTAATTGCGAGGACGCAATTTTTTGTAAGGTGGATGGATTGTAACACCCCGCTCCCGGAATACGTACTTAGTTGCGTATTCAGATTTTTCGATCGTATTTTTCGATTTACTTTCTGTATTTATTTTGCTTTTGAATTATGTATACGATTGTTTTGTCTTGGATTGGGATTCGTGGACTCGGAGTCAGCCCTAGTCTGAACCAGGGACCCGATCCTAGTGTATTACTCAATTTAGTCTTTTCAGTAATCAGATTTGACCGATTCTAATTCCAAACATTATTTTCTAATATTTTAGATTTTCTATGAATTTCTGGAATTTTCCTGAAAATCTTCAAAACCGGTGTCGACCAACACCGCTGACCGACTTCTGGATTTTTAATTTACAAATGGAGTCAAATTTTGAGAAACCGCTTTCATATATTTTCTTAGAATAATAATTACTATCTTAATTCATTTTTTTGGGAATTTTCAGAATTTATCAAATTCCGCCAGACTTGGTGTCGACCGATATTGACGGCCGATTCCAGGATTTTAATTTAAAAAATTATAAAAAATTTCTTGAAAAATATTTCACCGTGATTCTTAGAATAATATTCTTGATTTTTGAGATTTTTTGCGGGTCGTTCCAAGATACTTGATTTCGGGACGATTTCGGTATTTTTCTGAAAGTTTTCCGTATCCGCAAACGAATCCCGGGAATCCGCTACTCTAATTATTTTCACTTTTCTTCTAATAAAATATCTTCCTTTTTTCATTTTCTTTTCCTTTTTCCTTTTTCTTTCTTTCCTTTTCTTTCCACCAAATTCTCCAAACTTCTCCATTCTTCCACCAAAAATATCTTCTCCAAAATATCTTCTCCACCACAAATATCTTCTCCAAAATATCCAAAACCACTCAAACTCCTCTCCCATCACCATGGCTGGCCAAAGAGCCACCTAACCCCTCCATTTTACAAAAAAACCCCCTCTCTAAATATTTTTTACATCACCTTCACAATTCCAAATCCTATATAAACCTTTCCTTCATCTTTCCACTCATTTTTCTCTTCACCAACACCTAAACCACCACCAACTCCTCCTTCATCTCCACCACAACAACAACTATTACAACTTCTCCAACTCCTTACCTTCATCTTCTTCCTCCTCCATCTCCATGTAAACCACCACAAACTCCAACAACTCCACCAAAGCCTCCACCTTCTCCTTTACCTTCTCCAAAATACCACCACCATCAAAACCCTCCACAAAACCACCACCCCATCATCACATCAAGGGCTGGCCACCTCCTTAGGATTGGGGCCGAGCTCCTCTTCGTCGGTAATATCTCCGGTGATCATTCCGGTAATCGTTCACGATTATTCCGGTGATCATTCCGGCTCCGGTGATTATTCCGGTAATCGTTCACGATTATTCCGGTAATCATTCCGGTGACAATTGCAACGACAACACTACCGTCACCACCACCATCTTTACTTAACCATTTTCATCACCATCTCACCACCATCTTCACTTCCACCATCAATTTCACTATCACAACATCAACTCCTTCACTTTCTTTTTACCACCACTAAAGAAATCACAACATCAACTCTTTCACTTTCTTTTTACCACCACCAAAGAAATCACCTTCCCTCCTCTCTGTTTTATTCCTGACGCGGATCTCAACCCCACGTCTAGGCAATTCCTTAACACAATCCGCGCGTTCCTGTATTGATACGACGCGGAGCCCATGCCCGCGTCTGTATTCTTCTTGTGTTAACGCGACGCAGAACCCACGTCCGCGTCCACGTTCTCCTCGCGTCCTGACTTGAGCGCAGACCTCGCGTTTGTGGCATCTATGCGACGCGAACCCCGCGTCTGCTATTCCCGCGTCTGTGATTTCCGTGTCTACTATTCTCGCGACGCTATTCCCGCGTCTGCTATTCCCGCGTCTGCGACCCCCGCGTCTCACTTTCAAACCCGCGTCTCCCTGTACACTTTCTCTTCCCATATACTTCTGTCTCTAGAATTCTCTCTCTTTCTCCCTCTAACTCTTTCTCTCTCCTCTTTACTTTCTCTCTCTAAATATTTATATCATATTTTATGGCGCGTGCGCGAGTTCCCTGAATTTCAGACCTTTCAGTATTTCAGGTGATTTAGGCGAGTGTCCTCGCTCTCGCCTCCATTTGGGTTCCCCCGCTTTGTCGGGTCGCCATGTATTTTATTCCATGTTTATATGTATTTTACTGCTTCATACTATGCGTGACCGACCCTTCGTGGTCATTGAACTCTGGGTTTCTGCCCACTCCTGGGATGGCTGATAGCCACCGAGAGTGCGCTTAAACCCCGAGCGTTCTTGGTCTTTCAGTCCTTCAGCCTCCGGTCTCTCACTATCTCGAAAGAGAAGTGATGGGACCGTCAGGTTTCTCAGCTCCATCTGGTGAGCATACTTAGCGCTCAACGCTTTATTCACTAAATTCGTCTAGGCAAGTTGCTACTGGATTTTCCACTCGTATTCTAAAACGAGTCGTCCCAGTAACCTCGCCAAGCGTATTGGTCTCTAAACCCTGTTCGCTACCTGTGCTTCCAGCTTGTTCAGCTCCGCCTGGTTATCATGATCAGCGTTCAGCGCTTTACCACTAGATTCGTCTAGGCAAGATGCTGCCGGACTTTCTACTCGCACTTTAAACCGAGTTGTCCCGGTAATCTTGTCAGACGCTCCAGTGTTAAATACTGTTTGCGGTCTGTGCCTCCAGCTTGCTCAGCTCCGCTTGGTTGTGCTCAGCTACTACTCTATCACATGCCATGTACTTACCTGATATGTTAATACTTAACATGCCATTACTTCATACCTGTCATTTACATGCTACTATTTAGCACCTGTTTGTATCACCTGACAACTAATGTGTTATCACCTGACTTTAGACATGCTACTATTTGGCAAGACCCCTTGTTATGACATGACTTGCCACCGGACTATTATCAATCTCTTGACATGATTGGTCACCTGCCAAATATCACCCTCTTGTCATGCTATCATTTGACACCCGGCATGATATACTTGACTCTCATGATTATCACGATAACGGGAATGATGACCTGACATCTTGATATTTTATAGTACAAACTGTACTCCTGATACACATATATTCCTGATATTCCTGACTTGTTCCTGCTCATTCCCGAAATCTGATAATTACATAATAAATCATAAAAAGGAACAACTTGTATCGGGTCGGGGAAACTTGCGGCTATCAATACATGTTCGTGTTTACAGTGGTATTAGGCATGTTGTGCAACTAAAACTTCCGGTCTGACCTGTGGGCCTCTAGGGGACCGAGGGGAGTGCTGGCTCCCTCCTTCCTGGTACCATCATGATTAAGGGCATCCATAAGACCCTCCTGATAGCCTTGCGGCAGGTTCCGTCACCAAGCAACGGAACATCCTGGGCCGTGGTCCCGGGTATGCACGGGACCCACTGTAAATATTGTTCGTTGATACCCCCGCTGGTTTCCAATAACAACCTTGCTTTACTCAGATATGGATATATGTGTGCTGGGACGCTAGTTCACATATCTAGATATCAGGGTAAGACGAGTAATAATAATAATAAAGTGCCAAGATGATAACATGCTCTTTAAGTTGTAAGTAGAAGTATGTGTAATGGGACGCATACTGAAGCCTGCAACTTGGACGGCTCTAATTATAAAGATGCCAACTATGAATCTGTGATATGCCTTACCATATTTGCTTGTACTGAATTTTACTTTGGATTTCCGGCTTTATGAGTATTATCATATTAGCTACTCACACCCTGTTATTTAACCCTGTTCCATTCTATCAGTCTACTGCTCCTATCATATTATTTCATGAGTAGTTCCTACTTGATATCACCTGTCATACATCTACTTGCTTACATGCTTCTGTTCACGACACGGTTTTCAATACATATTTATGGCTTGGTTTTATTGATACACATGTGCTTATTCATACTCGCCACTTGGCTTTCGTATCACTACTCGCCTGGGGAGTTCTATCTGACTCCCCTGGATTCTCATGTCCAGGTCCTGGAGCTTGGAGCACATCGGAGCTTGGAGCTTGTAGAATCCCAGTTGCTGACCTGAAAAGCGCATTGGTAGCTTGGATCTCCAGCGGACCATCCGAAGCTCTATCCTTCCAGGCCCCCTGTATGCCTCTCGAGTTTTCCTTTTGTAAACTCGTGAGTGCCTTTGATATTGTTCACTCATGTACATCTCTTTGTATTCTCGCATTTGTGCCTATCAGTGATGTAATATTCTTGTAATATTTATCACCTCTGGTGATAACTTTGTAATTGTACTCATATGTTGGAATGTATAATGCACCATTTGCTACCGTACTCTGATTCTTGCCTGTACTGATGCTTAGCGTATATATGTAAGCGTATTTCTGACCTGCGTATATACGTCGCAGTAACGTCTCCATACCCGCCGGATCGGGGCGTTACAAAATGTTAGAGAAAACTTACTCCACATTTCATGCATCTAACATAACACTGCAACAGCAATATAGGTTGCGTGGTTTTAAGAAATATTCTGAACTAATTTCATCTCTTCTTGTGGCAGAAAAAAATAATGAACTTTTGATCAAAAATCATCAGTCTCGTCCTACTAGTTCAGCAGCATTTCCAGAAGCAAATGCTGCATTTTCTAAAAATTATGGACGAGGATATAATTGTGGTCATGGCCATGGACGTTGTCGTGGCCGCGGCCGTGGACGTGGCCGTAGACGCGGTCGAAGTGGTTTTTACAGCCCTTCACAGAATAACGCGATCCACAAGAATCATCATGTAGAAAGACATGAAAAAGGAAAAGATGTTCGTGAAAGTTCTCTTCGGAATTCTGAAGATTCCTGTTATAAATGTGGCTCCAAAGGACACTGGTTTAGAGTGTGCCGAACACCGGAGCACCTTTGCAAGCTTTACAAAGCATCCTTGAAATGAAAAGAGAAAGAAGTGAATTTCACTGAACATGATGATCCTTTGGATGATTCAACTCATCTTGATGCTTCAGATTTTACTGATGATTTTGTTGATCTTCCAACCCATCATGTCACTGGTGATAATTAGACATATGATTGTGTATTATCATATTTTATTATTTGTAATTTTCAAATTTATTTTTGAATGAAATATTTCACTTATAATAATATGTTTCAAATTTTATTCTCATCAAATTATTTATTTTGCATGAAGCTTGATATGGATTATTCTAATGATGAAGTCAAGACCAAAACTGGAGAGATTTGCATACCGGATAGCGGTACAACACATACTATTCTCAAACATAAAAGGTACTTCTCTTATTTAAAACCAACAAAGGCAATCATCAATACACTATCAGGTCCTGTAGACTTGATTGAAGGGACTAGTAAAGCCAGCTTTATATTGCCAAATGGAACAAAGTTTTTCATAAAAGATGCTTTGTTTTCACTAAAATCTAAAAGAAATTTGTTGAGTTTTAATGATCTTTATCTTCATGGATATGATATTCAGTCTGCAACTGAAGAAAATATGAAGTATATTTATCTTACTACTTATGTATCAGGAAAGAAGTGCATATTAGAAAAACTACCAAAGCTTTCCTCAGGATTGCATTATACATATATAAATGGTAGTTAAAGGAGATACAGAGACATTAACTCTGTGGCATGATCGTTTAGGTCATCCTAATTCAATGATGATGCAAAGAATTATTGGGAATTCACATGGACATACATTAAAGGGCCAGAAGATCCTTCAAGTTAGCAAAATTCCATGTGAGGCTTGTTTTCTAGGAAAATTAATCATGAGACCTTCACCAGCTAAAATAAAAACAGAATTACCTACATTTCTTGATCGAATCCAAGGTGATATCTGTGGGCCTATACACCCATTATGTGGACCATTTCGATATTTTATGGTATTAATAGATGCCTTTAGTAGATGGTCACACGTTTGTTTATTGTCAACTCACAATGTGGCATTTGCAAGATTTCTTACTCAGATAATTAGATTACGGGCATAATTTCCTGATTATACAATCAAGAAAGTTAGACTTGGCAATGCTGGTGAGTTTATGTCTCAGGCTTTTAATGATTATTGTATGTCAGGCTTTTAATGATTATTGTATGTCAATTGGAATAGTTGTTGAACATCCTGTTACCTATGTACATACACAAAATGGTTTGGCTGACTCACTGATTAAGCGCCTCCAACTTATTACTAGACCATTAATAATGAGAACAAAGCTTCCTATTTCTGTATGGGGTCATGCAGTTTTACATGCTGCAACATTAATTCGCATCAGATCAAGTGCATATCATGAGTACTCCCCTCTACAATTAGCATTTGGTCAAGAACCAAATATTTCCCATCTTAGAATTTTTGGTTGTGCGGCATATGTACCGATTACTCCACCACAACGTACAAAGATAGGTCCTCAAAGAAGATTGAAAATATATATCGGCTACGAATCTCTTTCTATTATAAGATATCTTGAGCCTAACACCGGTGATGTTTTTACGGCTCGATTTGCCAATTGCCACTTCAATAAGGCAATTTTCTCAGTATTAGGGGGAGAAAAGAAACATCTGGAGAAGGAGATTATATGGAGTGAACCATCCTTATTGCATCTTGATCCTCACACAAAACAAAGTGAATCAGAAGTGCAAAAGATTATGCATTTACAAGAAATAGTAAATCAATTACCAGATGCATTCACCGATACGAAAAGAGTGACTAAATCATATATACCAGCTGTAAATGCTCCTGCTCGTATTGAAATGCCAAAAGAACAATCCGAGAATGAAGTCACTAATGAGTCTAAGACACACCTGAAGCGTGGTGACCAATCGGTTTTAAAAATAAAAATTCTCGAAAAAGAAAAGGAGCAGATAAGTATGATGACCTCAATGTGCAAAATGTGTTCCAGAAGAAACACAAAATAAGACAAATGAAGATATGGAAAATCCTAAAGATATAGAAAATCATGGGATCTCTATTGATTATGTCAATACAGGAGGATTATGGAATCACAATGAGATGAAAAATATGGATGAAATATTTTCCTATTCCGTAGCATGTGATATTGTTAACGGAAGTGAGGATCCTGAACCAAGATCCGTCACTGAATGTCAAAATAGACATGATTGGACAAAGTGGAAAGACGCTATACAGGCTGAATTGAGTTCGCTTAATAAGCGTAAAGTATTTGGACCTATTATTCTCACGCCTGAAGCCGTGAGGCTAGTAAGATACAAATGGGTCTTTGTGCGAAAACGCAACGAGAAAAAACGAGACTGTAAGGTATAAAGCTCGACTTGTTGCTCAAGGTTTTTCGCAAAGACCTGGAATTGATTATGAAGAAACGTATTCTCCAGTAATGGATGCAATTACGTTTAGATATTTAATCAGCCTAGCAGTTTCTAAAAATTTAGAAACGCGTCTTATGGATGCTGTTACAGTTTATTTTTATGGGTCGCTTGATAGCGATATTTATATGAAAATCCCTGAAGGATTTAAGATGCCTGAAGCATTAAGTTTGAAACCCAAAGAATTATATTCGATCAAATTGCAAAGATCGTTATATGGGTTAAAACAATCAGGACGCATGTGGTACAATCGCTTAAGCGAGTATTTATTAAAAGAAGGATATTTAAATAATCCTATATGCCCATGTGTTTTTATAAAGAAAACAACATCCAGATTCATTATCATTGCTGTATATGTTGATGATTTAAACATTATTGGGACTCACAAAGAAATCCTAGAAGCAATGATATATTTAAAGAATGAATTTGAAATGAAAGACCTTGGGAAAACCAAATATTGTATAGGTTTACAGATTGAGCACTTTCAAAGTGGAATACTTTTGCATCAATCAAATTACACTGAAAAGGTCTTAAAACGCTTTAACATGGATAAAACAAATCCTTTAAGCACTCCAATGATTGTTAGATCATTAAATGTTGAAAAGGATTCATTTCGCCCTCCGAAGATAATGGAGAGGTTCTTGGTCCCGAACTATCATATCTCAGTGCAACTGGAGCTCTTATGTATCTAGCTAATTGTACCCGACCAGATATAGCATTTGCTACTAACTTATTAGCAAGATTTAGCTCATCTCCTACACGGAGACATTGGAATGGTATTAAATATGTATTTCGTTATCTTCGAGGAACAACTAATTTTGGTTTGTTTTATTCCAGAGGATCAAAACAAGAAATAACTGGTTATGCAGATGCATGTTATTTGTCAGATCCACATAAAGGCAGGTCTCAAACAGGATATGTGTTCACATGTGGAGGTGCAGCGATCTCCTGACGTTCACAAAAGCAGACACTTATTGTCACTTTTTCTAATCATGCTGAAGTCATAACACTCCATGAAGCAAGTCGAGAATGTGTATGGCTAAGGTCTGTAACTCAACACATCTAAGAAACTTGTGGATTACCAGTCAACAGAGATCCAACAGTACTGTTTGAAGACAATACTGCATGCGTCGCTCAAATGAAGGAAGGATTCATCAAAAGCGACCGTACCAAGCATATACCCCCGAAGTTCTTCTCATTCAGCCAAGAGCTTAAAATGATAAGAAAATTAATATTCAGTATATCCGTTCAAATGATAATGTGGCAGATCTCTTTACAAAGGCACTTTCCCCTACAACTCTCAGAAAGCTTATTCATGATATTGGGATGCGTCATAAGCGAGATTTATGAAGAAGAACTACTTATGTCAACTTGAGGGGGAGCTTACGTGGCTGCACTCTTTTTCCCTTACTATGGTTTTGTCCCATAGGATTTTCCTGGTAAGGTTTTTAACGAGGCAGCATAGAACACGTATACAGAAATGATGTACTCTTTTTCCCTTCGTTATGGTTTTGTCCCACTGGGTTTTCCTAGTAAGGTTTTTAATGAGACATCATGCATGGTTGACAGCCAAGGGGAGTGTTATGAAACGTGAAAAGTGACTGTCTATCTTTACTGTGCACCATTAATGAGTTTACTATGCGCTGATATAAGCGATGACGCAAGTGCTGATGTAAGCGATGACGCAAGCGTGCATAGTGACTGCATAATACCCCAAAGTTTTTCTATAAATAGGCCCTGATTAATTTCAATGTACACACTTCAGAAATAAATAAGAATTTCTACTTCTACTCTGTCTCTAGAATTCTCTATTTTAGTATTATATTTCTCGGAGTTTTACAATAGAGCCTATTTTTTACTCTAATATAACTTTTTTTTTTTCCCTTCTCAGTAATTTTCTAATAATTTTTCCGCCGCTTCTCTTTTTCTGCTCTGCGGTCTATCTCCTTATTTTAGTTTGGGTTTCTTCGTTCTTCATTTTCGCCCCCGTTTGGGTTTCTTCGTTCTTCATTTTTGATTCGCCCCCACTCTAGAAGTGTTCCATCATGTGGCTGAATTTCGCCTCGACTCACGAGCACCACAAAGACGACAGAAGATCAATCGGATGCACTATTGCTTGCGGGTGGGGTCCACACGAGGCTGACCTGACCACGGAGCAGAGTCTCTTTTGAGCGTGACCTGTTACCTCAGATCTCGCGCGAAGAAGAAGACAGGCAATCACTTCTTCCTTCATCAGCACTAGAGAGAGTGTGGAGGGCATCTTGCTCTGTTCAACGCACAAAGCATAATCAGAAGTGCAGGGTCCACTCAGGGGTAGGTCCAGCATCAAATTCAAAGGTAATTAATGTTTTAGAATTAGTTAATTAATTTTAGTAAGTTAATTCATTTAATTAATTATTTCTTATTATACTTAGCTTAATTAATTGAGTTCTTTTAATTAAATTCCATATTTGACCATGCACCACTTATTAGATTGTTGTGCTATTATTTGCACCATGCGTAGCTACATTATTTGCAAGTACCTTGGGAGAATAACCTAGGCTACTTTAGTGTGATCCAATTTTAGTCTCTCGCTTAAGTATAACGCACACATTAATTGAGTAAAATTTAATAGGAATGAATTTCTAGAAAGTGGTAATTTGACAGGTTATGTATTAGAGATCAATATTCCATACCTAGAATTTATTTTCCCAGTTTCGCACTTTATTTAATTATCTTTGATGGAACATCTGATTGAAAATAATATCATGTGCTTAAAACTAATATTTTAGAATTACATAACTGTTAGAGATATGAAGTTAATGTTGTGTGGTTGATTTAGTAAGAGACAATAATTGATCACATGAATAGTAGTTTAGGAGATTCAACCCTACGTGCTTGATACCTTTAATTGACAAACTTTATCATCCTTCTCCAAACATTTTCTCAATCTGCCTAACTAGTACTAGGAATACCTAAAAGACACCTTCCTTGTGGATCGACTCTTAAATGCTACAACGGTCAATCATACACTTGCGGTAAACTAAAACAGGAGAGTCAAATCTCCCATCAAAGCACTTTCTCATTTTTTTAATACATATAACTAATCTAATTCTCTTTCGTGTAAATATTAAGGCTTCTTGAGACCAAGATGCCTAACTAATTGATCATCAAACTTGTTAACACACACACACACACACACACACACACACACACACACATAGGGGATACTGTACCTCAGCCAACAGCTGAGAGAGTTTCTCAGCCAGCGGTGACGTGGTCGAATAAATGCCACATATCGGTCGCAGAGTGTAGGCGCCAAAAAAATCAAAAAAAATCTCGCCTAAAGAATCGTCAATCAAATTGATCAAAATACCCTTTTTTACTTCTAAACTAGCATAAAACTCATTCACAACAAAATTTTTCCTAAAATATTTATAATTTACAAAGAATTTTCTGTTGAATATATCTACAGTTATAAAATTCTTAATTCTATTACATCGAAATTATAATGAAAAAAAATGGATCAAGATAATGAGAAATAAACAGCAGTAGTGAAAAGTAAAAAATATGCGTGAAACATAAAAAAACTGTTGTTTTTTATATAATTTATTATTATTTTATTTCGTGTTATTTTCAATTCATATAGGTTTAATAAAAGAAACTGAAATGAATAAAAAAATGAAATTTAATGTGGGGCAGCCGTATATTGTTTTTTCTATTACAAATGCATAGTGTAAAAAAAATAATGAAATACAATGGTTAATTATTTTACAGATATTTTATAAATCAGATATTTCCATACTGCCACAATATTTGCAGATTGGTTGGATAATATTCCATCCAATTTTAAAATGAACTGCGACTATGGTCGGTCAAGGTACTAAAAAATTGCTTTATTCTTAATGTATATTATAAATTGAATCCAGGTCGTAGTACACATACATTCAAATTATAATAAAAAAAATATATAACTTTCAATTTTATATCATGACTGCGACCCTAGTCGCATTCCTTATTTACATAGAAATAACAGACGAAACATGCTATCGTTCAGCACTGCGACCACAGTCACTGTCTTTTTTCGCATGGCTTATATAACAAAATTTTGATCGTTTTTCAAAGTCTGCGATCATAGTTGCAGTCATATGGTCGCAGACTTAATATATATAGCTTTCCAATTTTATAGCACGACTGCGACTTTAGTCGCGTTCCTTATTCGCATAGAAATAATTGACGAAACATGCTATCGTTCAGCACTGCGACCACAGTCGCAGTCTTTTTTCGCATGCCTTTGAAATCACCTAGAGGGGGGGTGAATAGGTGATAGGCTAATCTAATGAACTAAATGCGGAATTTAAAAAAAACTAATTGCAACAACACTTAATACAACCAACGAATGTAGCCGAATTTCCAGTGAAGGGCTCTGAACAAACTCCTCTTGATTCCTCTGAATAAGAGTTGAGGCGCTATATAAAGCTCTCGTGGTTAAGTACAAGTGAGGCACACAAACACAATCCAAGCATATAATAGAGATATGACAATATGAATGATGCAAGGCACAATATAAAAAGAGAGAGTAAGAGTCAATGGATCAAGCGCAAACAACAAGATTTGTTTCGAGGTTCGAGCACCCAGCTCTACATCCCCGCCTTCACCCAGAAGGATTTCGAATCCACTAGCTTGTCCACACAGGATTCCCACACAGGGAACCTCCACCGAGGATTTGGAGCAATACAATAACTAGGAGTACCCAACTCCTCTCTTTACAACCGCAACCTCTCACTAGAGGCAAAGCACCAAGCCAACAAAACAATCACCTCACAACTTGAAGGATAAGCACAAATCTAAACAAGGATCACCTCACAACTTGAGGGATACAACCCAATTGCACAACCTCCTCTATATAAGAGGGAAAGGCACAAAGCCAAGCAATGATGAGGGTTTACAACTTGGTGATCAAAAGACCACAAACCAATTTCTTTTCTCACAAACACAAAGATCCTATAGATAGGATAGAATGAAGCTCAAGTGTGAAAAAAATCAAAGGAATGGAAAATAAATACTCAAAGAAAATCTTTGGGAAAAACTAGAAGTAAAGATGAAGAAGTTGAATCAAAACACTTTTCCCAAAAATCACTTTTCTTTGATTTTCCAAAACCCTAGAAAACACCAAATAGAATGTAAAGAGTTGAGCCCAAAAACTTCTTTTTGATTGCTGTAAAAACACTAATAAGATCAGAAATTTAGCTCTCTAAAAACTTATCCAAAACTATTAAGAGAAAATTCATTTTATAGCTCTTTAGAAAAACTAGCCGTTCGCAGCAATTATGGCCAGTTTTGACCTTCCGGTCGACCGGCCGGTCGATTTTTGACCGTTGCCAACTACCGGTCGACCGGGCCCTGAACCAGAGAGCAACGGCTCTCTGGCCGGTCGACCGCTTGGTCGACCGGAGCAACCCGAGAGTGGGTTGCTTTCAGTCGGTCGACCGGCCCAAGGGGCAGGCTGCGTGCACGTTTGTGTGCACGTCCGGCCGACCGCTCCGGTCGACCGGCTACTGGTCCGGTCGACTGTGCGGTCAACCGCCAGAGCCTGGCAGAAACAGTTTTGGGACAGAAAACCTTAATTTTTATTATTCTAAAAAATCTCATAAAATCCTTAAAAATTCACAAAAATAGTTTTAGCATAACGCATTGATATACAAACTTGTGTGAAAATATCAACACAAATTTCAAACTTTTTGAACCATTTTTGTGACTTATAAATTTTACCGAAAACCAAAAACTGTATTTTCCTAAACTTGAATTTTTCAAATGAAAATCCGATTTTTTCAAAACTCATTCAAATACAAAAACATGATACTTAAAGAACTTTTAGCATGATGTATATGGATATACTCCAATATACATGAAACATATATATCCATGTTTTGTCACATAAATCCAAAAATACGTTTTGTTAAAATACTAAAACACCAAACACATGAATATGCATATCAAGATAAGTTTGTCTAAGATATAAAGCATACATGTATATAGAATATATCTAATATACATTAAACCAATTAAACTTGCTTGATATTAACTATTCATGAAAACCAAGATCGGTTAAACCGAAAACCGAAAACCAATATCCAAAACATGAAATGTGTGTGTGTTGTGAACTTGAGCATATCACACTACCTAATCTTTACACATGGATCTAAAACATAAACTAAACTATGTACCGAGGTCTTCTTGATGAACTCTGTCTTCAAGTTGACTCGATCCAAACCGTGATTCACCGAGCTTGACTCCAATGAGTGCTATATATGATCTTGTCGCTCGGGCTCTTGAATCACCATGTGAATAGCTCCAAAACACCTTTGTTGAAGCTAGTCACCCACTAACATCTTGATTAGAGATCTGAAACTAAAATCACAAGATTATTAGTACACATAACTACATGAGTTAATCATCATCAAAACTAGAGTGGAAGGCCTCTGGGCTAATAATCTCCCCCTTTTTGATGATGACAAAACTCATGGAGTTATATATGCATGGATTAAAGTTAAGCTTCAAGAAGCTCCCCCTTAACTCATGCATAACAATAAGATAAATATGCAATTAAAGCTCATAAAGATGTATGCAAATACAAGGAGATAAACATGCATATACAAGCATGAAACACATGAAACACATCAAATCCTTTTTCTCCTATTTGCAAAACAAAACATATAAAACATATATGCATAAAACATAAATTCTTTTTCTAAAACATGCATATATACCAAATACTTCTCCCCCCTTTTGTCAATCATCAACAAAGGGGTTAAAGTAAAAACAAAACCAATAAATTCTTCTTCCCCTTTTTGTTCGAAACAAAGAATCAATAAAGGGGTGCAATCAAAACCAATATGATACCAATAAAAAAATATGTCAATGAAGTGAAAATTGATATCAATTGAAAGTGAACATAAAAACATTTAAGAAATGCCTACCAATTGAAAGTAAATGAGGCATTGAAAACAAGTTTCAATCAAACATTTTTTTTATACCAAAATGAAAACATATACCAATTGATAGGTAAACAAATAACATCTTGATACCAATTGAAGGTATTTTTCTTTATAAGCATATGATACCAAATTAAAAATCAATATTAATTTTTTTAATCATTTTTCATCAAAAGTATGGGAGTGGAATACAATGGTAAACAAAATACCAATTGAAAGATAAAATACGAATTTTTTCCCCCTTTATGAAATACCAAATAAAACGTTGTATAAGCTTGTATTAGGATACCAATGAAAACTAATCAATTGAAATATGATATACATTAAAAAAAATCAAGCTTATCATAATCAAAATTTGTGCTTAAAGATATAGGGATATAGTAAGCACAAATAAGACATATATATATATATATATATATATATATATATATATATATATATATATATATATATATATATATATATATATATGTATGTATGTATGTATGAAAAGTTAGATACCAATCGAAATTGATACTATTTGAAATGTAAGCATACATACATAAAAATATATGAGAATACAAAAAAAAATGTCAATATTGATACCAATTGAAAAAATCCAATGATACCAATTTGAAATAATAATAAGATCAAGTGTATATCTCATATCACTTTTTCACCCATTTCATGTACAAGTTTAAAATGATTTTCAATAAAGAACATACAAGGCATGGTCTTTCAACCAACCGCCCTTAGAAGGTAGGAGTTTCCAAAAATACGTTGGCCTAGAGGCCTTCCACTCTAGTTTTGATGATGATTAACTCATGTAGTTATGTTTACTAATAATCTTGTGATTTTAGTTACATATCACGTAACAAGATATTAGTTGGTGATTGCTTCAAAAAGAGGAGTTTGGAAGCTTTCACTTGGTGATTCCCGAGCCCGAGCGTCAAGATCATTCATAGTCTTGCTCGTTGGATCACGGTGTTTTTGGACCGAGTCGACTTGAAGATGAAGATCGTCAAGAAGGCTTAGGTATCCTAGTGTTTAGTGTGTTTAGATCCATTTATAAAGCTTAGTATAGTTGATATGCTCAAGTGCATAACACACACGTTTTATGGATTAGGTTTTCAATGAATAGTAGATCAAAACAAGTTTACTTTGTTTTTATGTATATTAGATGTGTTCAGTATACATACATGCTTCATATCTTAGACAAACTTATTTTGATATGTCTATTCATGAGTTTTAGGAAAAATCAGATTTCCCATTAAAAAATTCAAGTTTGATAAAATACAAGTTTTGATTTTTGGTAAAAATGATAAGACATAAAAATAGTTCAAATTGCTTGATATTTGAGTTGAAATTTTTATCACATGTTTTTATATCAATGCAAAATGTTAAAACTATTTTTGGGGATTTTTACAAGATTTTATTGGATTTATTAGAAATATTTTTAACATGTTTTTCTGACCCAGAAAATTGGCTGCCAGGTTCAGGCGGTCGACCGGGACGGTCGACCGTATGCCAGAGCCGGTCGACCGCTCGGTCGACCGACGTGCACAGCCTTGTGCACGTCTGGGCAGGAAATGGGCCGGTCGACCGGACCAGAGAGCTTTGCTCTTTGTATCTGGGCGATCGACCGGGCGGTCGACCGAAATGCCCCAATGGTCATATTTGGGACCGTTGGCGGTCGACCGGCCGGTCGACCGCAGGCCTGTCAGGCTGACAGATCAGCCTAACAGCTAGTTTTCTGTTTGGCCTATATAAACCCCATTTCTTTGGGGTTTTAATTAAGATTTTTAGAGCCAAAATTTCCAGACTTTCTCTATTGTTTTAAACAAGTTTTCAAAAGAGTTTTTGTGGCAAAAAGATCAATCTTATTTGTTTAGGATTTTGAAAAAAATCAAAGAAAATAGTATTTTGGGAGATTTGTGTTTGTTATTCATTTCTATTATCTTCAAGAGTTTTCCCAAGATTATTTCTTTGAGTTTTATTTTCTAAACACCTAGTTTTTCCACTTGAGCTATATCTCCTATCCTATCTATTTAGGATCTTTGTTTTTGTGGAAAAAGAGAGTTTGTGGTCTTTGTAATCACTTGTTGTAAAAACCCTTGCTTTGATTGGGTGGCTCCCTCTTTGGTAGAGGTTGAGATTGTGGTTTACTGCCTCTTGGTGAGATGGAGTTAGAGTTGGTTTGTATCCCTCAAGTGTGAGGTGGATTGGTTGTTGTTTGGCTACGGGCCTACCCCTCGGTTGTGAGGTGGTGTTTGAGAGAGGAGTTCGATACTCCCTTGTTGTAATAATCCTCCTCGGTGGAGGTTCCCTCGGTGGGAGTCCTCGGTGGACAAGCTAGTGGATTAGAAATCCTTCTTGGTGAAGGCGGGGACGTAGAGCTAGGGGCTCGAACCTCGAAACATATCTTTGTGTTTGCGTTTGATCCATTGTCTCTCTAACTCTCTCTTTTATTTGTGCATAGCATCATTCATTCATATCTTATTTGCTTGTGTGTGCCTTGCATTATTCATATTGCCTATTCATATTATATGCTTGGCTTGTTTATATGTGCCTCACTTGTACTTAACCGCAAGAGCTTCATATAGCACCTCAACCCTTATCCAGGGGAATCAAGAGGAGTTAGTCCAGAGCCCTTCACGGGGAATTCGGCTACACTTATTGGTTGTATTAAGTGTGTTATAAAATTATTTTTAGCTTCCGCATGTAGTTTCTAGATTAGCCATATCACCTATTAACCCCCCTCTAGGTGATTTCAATTGGTATCAGAGCCTACGCTCCTGATACTTTAGGTTTAACAACCTAGGAGTGAGATCCTTATTTGCTAATCTAGACATTTGCATTTGCACATTTCATTTGTTTGCACACATATAGTTGACACCCATGGACTTCATGACCCCACCTATGTTTGACCCTTCCAACATTGTTGTTTGGAAGACTAGGATGTCCATTTACCTACAAACCTTAGGATATAAGGTTCACCTTGCCATCACCAAGGAATCCTACGTTAGTGATAGTAAGCATATAGGGGCCAATGCACAAGCCCTTGAGCCCATTAGAAGCACGCTATCTAAAGATTATCTTATGCTTGTTTCTAACCTTGATTCCGCCTTTGTAGTGTGAAACAAGTTGACCACAACCACCACCTCCGAGCTTCAAATGCCAATCCAACAAGAGGAGGAAACTAGTGGAGAATCCGATTCTCAATGCTATATGGTCTAAGGGAATGAGTCCCTTGAGGTACATTCAGAATCTCAACTAGATAATGATAGTGCTAGTTCTTCTAATGATTATGTTGATGCCCATGCTTTAAATGAAGAACTTTCTATTGTATGTGAAAAATTGATTGAAAAATATAAAGTTTTGAAAAAGAAGACATTTGCTTTAACTAAAGAAAATGAAAAATTGTCTTCTAAACTTGACAAGGTTTTGCAAGAGAAGGTTGAGGTCTATAATGAAAGGGATTCATTGAGATCTCAACTTGATCTTGCACTAAAAGAAAATAATTTTTTGAAAAATAAAAATGATTGTAATAATGTGTTGAAGAAAAATGAGTTTTTATCTTCAAAAATTGATTTTGTTATAAAAGAGAATGTTGCTTTGAAAAATAAAATAATTTCCATTTCAAATAATATAAATGTTTGTTTAAAGAAAAATGTTTCTTTGCAAAATAAGATTGATGCACATGTTTGCCATGCTAGGGTAGTATCACACACTTCACCTATTGCATGTTCCACCTCTTCTTTGATTGAAAATGATATAAATTTAATTAAGAAAAAAATGGATTGTTTGGGCTCCACTTTGAGCCATTGTGCCATGAATCATACACGCTTGGAATCTTTGTTTCGAAAGAAACAAGTTCCATCTTTGCAAGTACACCCTCCACGGCATACACATGCTCCTCACGATCACACCCATCACATGTATGCTCATGTGTACACTTGTACACATTGTGGACGTAAGGGCCATCTTACTAAATTTTGTTATGATAGAATACATGTTTCAAATTTAGCAAATAAATTTGTTTGGGTTAGAGAAGGTACTAACCCCCATGGACCCAAAAAGATATGGGTACCAAATACCACCCCTCTTGTATTTGATGTAGGAGTGGGCTCTCGCATGGCGTGAGAGTATTGGTGCCTTGAGGTGGATGCGTTCCCAGTTTCATGAGAATTATGTGGATGCATCACTTTCAAGGAATGTTTGGTGGGAGGACCACCTTGTTTTGGAGACAAGGAGAGTTACTTCTTCGGTTTTGGTGACAATCCTTTACTCCCATTTTATTTACATGCTTTTCATATTCATTGTTTATAGCATGTTTCATTATTTATTGATCATTATGAAAATGCCATGATTATTAGACTCTTGACATACATGTATAGTATTTGAGACACCCATGTTTAATATGGACTATTATTTTGTGTTCTCACCATTTGTTTAGCTATCATGTTTATCATAGGTTTAATAACATGTGAATTTTCTTAATAATCATGTTTATGTGTCTTCATGTTTATTCATATCTTGTTTTGATGCTTCATGATTTGAATATATATTTAAATGTTAGTTTTCATTAAGACTAGGTATATATTTGTGCATATAGTGGGCCACAAATAGATCATATAATATGTTTGTGCTTGAACGCTTATTTATACCCATTAGATGTGCTAGTATAGTTTAGTTTTGATGATCCATGCATTTTAAACTTGTATTCCTATTTTTGGATTTTTTTTATGATTATGTGTTTAACTTCATGTATATGTCCATTTTATCCAAACTATTGTTTATACATATACATCCTTTTGAGCCACGTGCCTTCATGCATATATCTTTGTGGACTCCTTGTGTTTGGATATGTATGTATACTTTAGTTTGTATAAGACATACATATGCCCTGAAGATTAAATAAGTTTTTTTGATGATTTTCATGTTTTAAAGGAATATTGAACTTAATTGAATACTTTCTTGATCATGTTATTCACATTGTATTTGTACACTCACATTTCTAGTTTACTCATGTTTTGTTTTCATGAGTCATATTCATGCTTCATTGATTATGAGTGTTGACTATTTTGTGAATTTCATGCTCTATGAAAAATATTTATGTTTTATTCCTTACTTGAAGGATTTCGTACTAGTTTACAAGTCTTTCCATTTAACTAGTTGCGATATTCTTCATTTTGGTAGAGTTTTCAAACATACTTTATTTTTCAAACCTATTTTTTTTGAAAACCCCTACCATCAACGGGCGGTTAATTGGGAGACCATGCCTTGTGTATGCTTTACATTGAAAATCTTTTAAACATAAACATGGTTGGGAGGTTAGGATATGAGATATACATTTGAGCTTATTGTTGTTTCAATTGGTATCATTGGATTCTTTCAATTGGTATCAATTTTGACTTTTATTGTATAGTCATATATTTTCGTATATGTATGCTTGCATTTCAAAGAATATCAATTTCAATTGGTATCTATTTTTCATACATATATATGTTTGTGTTTATGCTAAGCTTGAGTTTCAATTTTGTTTCAATTGATTAGTTTTCAATTGGTATTCATATACAAGCTTATGCAATGTTTCTTTTGGTATTTCATAAAGGGGGAGAAAATTTGTATTTCATATTTCAATTGGTATTTGATTTCCACTCCCTTGCTTTATGATAGAAAATATAGAATTTCTATTTTGGTATCATTTGCTTTTAAAGAATAATAATTTCAATTGGTATCAAGATTTATGTTTAGGAATTCAATGTTTATAATGTTTAATTTCTATTGATATCAAGATGCACTACTTTGACACATTCTTAATTGGTATTAAATTTATTCTATTGAGGAAATTTAAAATGTTCTAATAAGAAATGTTAAAAATGTTTTGATATGATTGCATATATGCAAGGAGAGCTTAACATCTCTTCTACATATAGATTCTTGTTGAGTGTATCTTATATTGAGGAGCTTGACAACTCTTCTTTATGCGATACACGTGTGTAGGGGGAGCTTCACATCTCTTCTTATGCATTGCATATTTTGTGTTATGTGAATTAGGGCTTGTCATCCTTTCTTCATGTAATGCATATATGTAGGGAAGTTAACTTAGCGTCTTCCTCTTCATGAATGTATATCGCATATATTCTTATTCTTGATTTGTTTGTTTGAACCCTTTATTGATTCTTTGTTTCGAACAAAAAGGGTGAGAAAAATGTCTTGTTTTTACTTGGACCCCTTTGTTGATGATTAACAAAAAGGGGGAGAAGTATTTGTCATTTATGTATGTTTTATATGCATGTTTTGTTTTATTTATTAGTTTGTTGTTTAATTGTTTAATTGGTATCAAGAGTATTATTTAAGAACATGTTTTTATTGATATCAAGAGTACGTTTATGCATGATGCATTTCATATGTTTAGTATCATTTACATGTTTGTGTATTTGGTATTTTGTTTTATGCATATCTATGCATTCACGTTTAAGAGCTTTCATTGCATATTTATTATGTTTATTGCTATGCATGAGTTAAGGGGGAGCTTCTTTGAAGCTTGACTTTAATCCATGCATATATAACTCCATGAGTTTTGTCATCATAAAAAAGGGGGAGATTGTTGGCCCAGAGGCCTTCCACTCTAGTTTTGATGATGATTAACTCATGTAGTTATGTTTACTAATAATCTTGTGATTTTAGTTACAGATCATGTAACAAGATATTAGTTGGTGATTGCTTCAAAAAGAGGAGTTTGGAAGCTTTCACTTGGTGATTCCCGAGCCCGAGCGTCAAGATCATTCATAGCCTTGCTCGTTGGATCACGGTGTTTTGGACCGATTCGACTTGAAGATGAAGATCGTCAAGAAGACTTAGGTATCCTAGTGTTTAGTGTGTTTAGATCCATTTATAAAGCTTAGTATAGTTGATATGCTCAAGTGCACAACACACACGTTTTATGGATTTTGGTTTTCAATGAATAGTAGATCAAAACAAGTTTACTTTGTTTTTATGTATATTAGATGTGTTCAATATACATACATACTTCATATCTTAGACAAACTTATTTTGATATGTCTATTCATGAGTTTTAGGAAAAATCAGATTTCCTATTGAAAAATCCAAGTTTGATAAAATACAAGTTTTGGTTTTTGGTAAAAAAACGATAAGACACAAAAATAGTTCAAATTGCTTGATATTTGAGTTGAAATTTTTATCACATGTTTTTATATCAATGCAAAATGTTAAAACTATTTTTGGGGATTTTTACAAGATTTTATTGGATTTATTAGAAATATTTTTAACATGTTTTTCTGACCCAGAAAATTGGCTGCCAGGTTCAGGCGGTCGACCGGGACGGTCGACCGTATGCCAGAGCCGGTCGACCGCTCGGTCGACCGACGTGCACAGCCTTGTGCACGTCTGGGCAGGAAATGGGCCGGTCAACCGGTCGGTCGACCGGACCAGAGAGCTTTGCTCTCTGTATCTGGGCGGTCGACCGGGCGGTGAACCGGAATGCCCCAACGGTCATATTTGGGACCGTTGGCGGTCGACCGGCTGGTCGACCGCAGGCCTGTCAGGCTGACAGATCAGCCTAACGGCTAGTTTTCTGTTTGGCCTATATAAACCCTATTTCTTTGGGGTTTTAACTAAGATTTTTAGAGCCAAAATTTTCAGACTTTCTCTATTGTTTTAAACAAGTTTTCAAAAGAGTTTTTGTGCCAAAAATCAATCTTATTTGTTTTAGGTTTTTGAAAAAATCAAAGAAAATAGTATTTTGGGAGATTTGTGTTTGTTCTTCATTTCTATTATCTTCAAGAGTTTTCTCAAGATTATTTCTTTGAGTTTTGTTTTCCAAACACTTAGTCTTTCCCCTTGAGCTATATCTCCTATCCTATCTATTTAGGATCTTTGTTTTTGTGGAAAAAGAGAGTTTGTGGTCTTTATAACGACTTGTTGTAAAAACCCTTACTTTGATTGGGTTGCTCCCTCTTTGGTAGAGGTTGAGATTGTGGTTTACTGCCTCTTGGTGAGATGGAGTTAGAGTTGGTTTGTATCCCTCAAGTGTGAGGTGGATTGGTTGTTGTTTGGCTACGGGCCTACCCCTCGGTTGTGAGGTGGTGTTTGAGAGAGGAGTTCGGTACTCCCTTGTTATAAAAATCCTCCTCGGTGGAGGTTCCCTCGGTGGGAGTCCTCGGTGGACAAGATAGTGGATTAGAAATCCTTCTCGGTGAAGGCGGGGACGTAGAGCTAGGGGCTCGAACCTCGAAACATATCTTTATGTTTGCGTTTGATCCATTGTCTCTCTAACTCTTTCTCTCTTTTATTTGTGTGTAGCATCATTCATTCATATCTTATTTGCTTGTGTGTGCCTTGCATTATTCATATTGCCTATTCATATTATATGCTTGGCTTGTTTGTGTGTGCCTCACTTGTACTTAACAACAAGAGCTTCATATAGCACCTCAACCCTTATCTAGGGGAATCAAGAGGAGTTAGTCCAGAGCCCTTCACGGGGAATTCGGCTACACTTGTTGGTTGTATTAAGTGTGTTGCAAAATTATTTTTAGCTTCTGCATTTAGTTTCTAGATTAGCCATATCACCTATTCAGCCCCCTCTAGGTGATTTCAAAATAGGTTTGAAAAAAAAATATTGTGTGTTTGAAAAACTCTACCATAACGAAGAATACCGCAACTAGTTAAATGAAAAAACTTGTAAACTAGTATGAAATCCTTCAAGTAAGGAATAAAATAAAAATATTTTTCATGAAACATGAAATTCACATGATAGCCAACACTCAAAGTCAATGAAGCATGAATATGAATCATGAAAAACAAGCATGAGTAAACAAGAAAGGTGAGTGTTCTAATAAAATGTGAAGCATATCATCATGAAACTAGGCAATAAAGCTCAATATTCCTTAAACATGAAAATCATCAAAACTATTTAATCTTCAAGGCATATGTATGTCATGTTCAAACTAAAGTATACATACATATCCAAAATATAACGAGTCCACAAAAGTATATGCATGAAGGCTCGTGACTCAAGGATGTATATGTATAATCAATAGTTTAGACAAGATGGACATATACATGAAGTTAAACATATAAACATGAAAACATGGATAAAATAGACAAGTCAAATGCATGAATCATCAAAACTAGACTATACTAGCACATCTAATGGGTACAAATAAGCGTTCAAGCACAAACATATAAAAATCTATTTGTGACCCCACTATATGTACAAGTATAAATCCTAGTCTTAATGAAAACTAACATTTAAACATATATTCAAACATGAAGCATAAAACTAGATATAAATCAACATGATAAACATAAATATGATCATTATGTAAATCCACATGCTATTAGAAATATGATATACATAATAGCTAAACAATGGTGAGAACACAACAAATGGGTCCATATAAACATGGGTGATCTCAAGTGCTATACATGTATGTCAAGGATCTAATAATCATGGCATTTAACATAATAATCTATAAACATCAAAACATGCTATAAACAATGATATGAAGAGCATGTAAACAAAATGAGGAGTAAGAGACCGTTACCAAAACCTAGAAGGCAACTCTCCATGTCTCCAAAATAAGGTGGCCTTTCCACCAAACTCCCCTTGAAAGTGATGCATCCAAATAGTAATCTTTAGGCTCGGAACGCATCCACCTCAAGGCACTATCGCTCTCACGTCATGTAAGAGCCCACACCTACATCAAATACAATAGGGGTGGTCTTTGGTACCCACACTCTTTTGGGTCCATGGGGGTTAGTTCCTTTCCTAAACCAAACAAACTTATTTGCTAAATTAGAATCATTTATCTTATCATAACAAAATTTAGCAAGGTGGCCCTTACGTCTACAATGTGTACAAGTGTACACATGAGCATACGTAGTGTGATGTTTGTGACTGAAGGAGCATGTGTAAGCCGTGGTTTGTGTGCATGCATAATAGGAACTTGTTTCTTTCGAAACAAAGATTCCAAGCGTGTATGGTTAATGGCACAATGGCTCAAAGTGGAGCCCAAACAATCCATATTCTTCTTTAATAAATTTATATCATTTTCAATTATAGAAGAAGTAGAACATGCAATAAATGAGCTAGGTGAAGCTACACTAGCATGGCAAACATGTGAATCTATATCATTTTTCAAAGATTTATTTTTATTTAAAACTAAATCTAATTCTTTTGAAATAAAATCAATTTCATTTTTCAAAGAATGGTTATCTTTTAAAATAAAATCTAATTTTGAAGATAAAACCTCATTATTCTTCAAAACATCATCACAATCATTTTTACTTTTCAAAATTCATTTTCCTTTAGGGTAAGGTCTAGTTGAGATTTAAGTGAGTCATGTTCACTAGAAATCTCTTCCTTCTCTTACAAAATCAAATCAAATCTTGAACACAAATCCTTATTTTCTTCTTTTAGTTCAAAATTCTTCTTTTCAAAGGATCATGTTTTTCCAAAAAATTTACAAACTTTGTAACAAGTTCTACATTTAAGGTTTGTACTTCTAAACACCCATATCAATAAGAACTAGTGCTAGCATCTAGTTGAGTGATTGTACCTCAAGGGAGTCATTCCCTTGGACCATGAGGCAATACTCGTCGGACTTGTCTCCCCTAGATCTCCTCTTCTTATTGACAATCTTTGGTAGCTCGGGAGAAGTCAAAATGTTCCATACTGCAAAAGCCAAATCATAGTGAGCAAATACATGTAAATGTTCTTTATGAAGAGATGCTCTAAGTGCCTTTAGGGCTATTGCATGGCCTCTATATGCTTGCTATCATTAGGGTCGGATTCCTTGGTAATGGCTTTGTAAACATTATATCCTAGGGCTTTTAAATGCCAACTCATCAATATCTTTCATGTGTCAATTTTAGAGATATCAAACATGGGAGGGCTATCCATGAGTGCAAATAAAATGTGTGCAAATGAAAAAGCAAATGTAGATTAGCAAAACTAAGATCACACTCCTAGGCTATTAAACCTAATATCAGGAGCGTAGGCTCTGATACCAATTGAAATCACCTAAAGGGGGTGAATAGGTGATAGGCTAATCTAATGAACTAAATGTGGAATTTTAAAAAAAACTAATTGTAACAAAACTTAATACAACCAACGAGTGTAGCCGAATTTCCGGTGAAGGGTTCTGGACAAACTCCTCTTGATTCCTCTGAATAAGAGTTGAGGCGCTATATAAAGCTCTCGTGGTTAAGTACAAGTGAGGCACACAAACACAATCTAAGCATATAATAGAGATATGACAATATGAATGATGCAAGGCACAATATAAAAAGAGAGAGTAAGAGTCAATGGATCAAGCGCAAACAACAAGATTTGTTTCGAGGTTCGAGCACCCAGCTCTACATCCCCGCCTTCACCCAGAAGGATTTCGAATCCACTAGCTTGTCCACACAGGACTCCCACATAG
The DNA here is from genome assembly GCA_038442645.1 of Agave tequilana. NCBI lineage: Eukaryota > Viridiplantae > Streptophyta > Magnoliopsida > Asparagales > Asparagaceae > Agave > Agave tequilana. The sequence continues at coordinate 198,103 of JAVJIF010010753.1, forward strand.
GGAACCTCCACCGAGGATTTGGGGCAATACAATAACTAGGAGTACCCAACTCCTCTCTTTACAACCACAACCTCTCACTAGAGGCAAAGTACCAAGCCAACAAAACAATCACCTCACAACTTGAAGGATAAGCACAAAGCTAAATAAGGATCACCTGAGAACTTGAGGGATACAACCCAATTGCACAACCTCTTCTACACAAGAGGGAAAGGCACAAAGCCAAGTAATGATGAGGGTTTACAACTTGGTGATCAAAAGACCACAAACCAATTTCTTTTCCCACAAACACAAAGATCCTATAGATAGGATAGAATGAAGCTCAAGTGTGAGAAAAACCAAAGGAATGGAAAATAAATACTCAAAGAAAATCCTTAGGAAAAACTAGAAGTAAAGATGAAGAAGTTGAATCAAAACACTTTTCCCAAAAATCACTTTTCTTTGATTTGCCAAAACCCTAGAAAACACCAAATAGAATGTAAAGATTTGAGCCCAAAAACTTCTTTTTGATTGCTGTAAAAATACTAGTAAGATCAGAAATTTAGCTCTCTAAAAACTAATCTAAAACTATTAAGAGAAAACCCATTTTATAGCTCTTTAGAAAAACTAGCCGTTGGCAGCAATTATGGCCAGTTTTGACCTTCTGGTCGACTGGCCGGTCGACCGGCCAACGGTCGATTTTTGACCGTTGCCAACTACCGGTCGACCGGGCCCTGAATCCGAGAGCAACGGCTCTCTGGCCGGTCGACCGCCCAGTCGACCGGAGCAACCCGAGAGTGGGTTGCTTTCAGTCGGTCGACCGGCCCAAGCGGCAGGCTGCGTGCACGTTTGTGTGCACGTCCGGTCGACCGCTCCGGTCGACCGGCTACTGGTCCGGTCGACCGTGCGGTCGACCGCCAGAGCTTGGCAGAAACAGTTTTGGGACAGAAAACCTTGATTTTTATCATTCTAAAAAATCCCATAAAATCCTTAAAAAATCACAAAAATAGTTTTAGCATAACGCATTAATATACAAACTTGTGTGAAAAATTTTAACACAAATTTCAAACTTTTTGAACCATTATTGTGACTTATAAATTTTACCGAAAACCAAAACTGTATTTTCCTAAACTTGAATTTTTCAAATGAAAATCCAATTTTTTCAAAACTCATTCAGATACAAAAACATGATACTTAAACAACTTTTAGCATGATGTATATGGATATACTCCAATATACATGAACATATATATATATATCCATGTTTTTGTCACATAAATCCAAAAATACGTTTTGTTAAAAATACTAAAACACCAAACACATGAATATGCATATTAAGATATGTTTGTCTAAGATATAAAGCATACATGTATATAGAACATATCTAATATACATTAAACCAATTAAACTTGCTTGATATTAACTATTCATGAAAACCAAGATCGGTTAAACCAAAAATCGAAAACCAATATCCAAAACATAAAACGTGTGTGTGTTGTGAACTTGAGCATATCACACTATCTAATATTTACACATGGATCTAAAACATTAACTAAACTATGTACTGAGGTCTTCTTGATGAACTCCGTCTTCAAGTTGACTCGATCCAAACCGTGATTCACCGAGCTTGACTCCAATGAATGCTATGTATGATCTTGTCGCTCAGGCTCTTGAATAACCATGTGAATAGCTCCAAAACACCTTTGTTGAAGCTAGTCACCCACTAACATCTTGATTAGAGATCTGAAACTAAAATCACAAGATTATTAGTACACATAACTATATGAGTTAATCATCATCAAAACTAGAGTGGAAGGCCTCTGGGCTAACAGCCTTATGTAATAGAATTTTGATCGTTTTCAAAGTCTACGATCATAATCACAGTCATAGTACAAAATTTTTGATCACAGCGACCATGGTCGCAGACTTAATATAACTTTCAATTTTATATCACGACTGCGACCCTAGTCGCATTCCTTATTCGCATAGAAATAACAGACGAAATATGCTATCGTTCAACACTACGACCACAGTCGCTGTCTTTTTTGCATGCCTTATGTAACAGAATTTTGATCGTTTTTCAAAGCAGATTAGCTTTGCGACCGTGAGATCAATCAGCCTATATCACATCTTATAAAATACTAAATTAATTAGTCTGAATTAATTGAAGTAATTAATATTCTATCTACCGTGATACAGCAACAGTCTCGAAAAAAGAGATGCACTAATATTAATCTCGATAAAATAAAGATGTGCACCATACATAATCTAAATATATAGGAAAAATATTCTATAAAAAGTTAATTCGTAGTTCACATAATAAACATCTAGAAAAAGGAACTCTTCGGATTCTCCCCCCATAACTACTTCAATTGAATATTTAATTTCTTTTTACCACTTCTTCGGATACTCAATCGTCACCTATAACAATTATTATTACTATTCATGTTGTTTCACATTATTGACCTTTTTATAGTACTTGTAACTAATATATTATCTCATATCTAAAAATGATATTGTGCTCTTCGTTTTCAATTTGATTTTAAACTTCTAGAAAATAATGTCTTCCCCATCTTCTTCCTCTGAACACTCAGATTTTAACTTTAATCATTCTCAAACCGGTCCTCTTTCTTCAGGGTATTCTAGTGAATCTGATAGCAGTCTGGACTTCACTCTTTTTGACTATTTCACTACATCAAATAATATTTTATCTGATCCTCCTCTTCATGAGGATCATGAAGTTTTCATGGGGCTTAGTGAGGAGGAACTTATTCCTCTACCACTTTACAGAGATATGCTTGATGAAAGCATGTCCTCTGATGCTGGAGGCTCGCTTTTTTTGAGCATATCTTTTACAGGTTCTTCTCGACACGGATCGAAAGAAGAGTTTGATAGAGATGATCCATTTTGAGAGTTTATCGATGAACCAAAGCACCCTCAAAAAGAGGAAGAAACTGAGGAGTACTGCGAGCCGAACGATGAGGGAGAAGATGAGGAAATAAGTGATGCACAGGAAGACAAGGAGAATGAAGACGACGAATCTGCTTATGATGGTGATGACAATGAGGATTAGGATTTCCTGATCTTCTAATATTCAACGTTATTTTGTCTTCTTTTAAGAGCTTTTAATGCATTTTTTTGTAAGGTCTTTTTCTGAGCATATTATGTTATAAATAAAATTTACTTCTATCTGTAAAATAATCTTTCATCTTTTTAAAATACATATAAAGTATGTCATATAGTTATTATTTCTGCATCTTATCTGTGATAATGGTCGCAATACTCAGATAATAATTACATAAAAAACTGCGACCACGGTCGTTGTCATAAATAGTTTAATAGCTTTGCATTCAATAAAGTTAATAACAGCGACCGTGGTCGCAGTCCAAAATTAAACTATATAACAGATGATACTGCGAACATAATCACAATCATCTTAAATTAGTATATTTTACTGTATATCACAAATTATATAATTGCGACTGCTGTCCTTCAACACTGCGACCATAATCCCAGTCCTTGATCGAATGCAATATGTAAAAAAAATAATAGTTTATAGGCGGCTGAGACAACAGCCACAGTGAAGAACAAATATATAAAATTGTCACGTCCCGCTTCCCAAAATACGTGGAAACGAAGTCGCGACGAGAGTTGGGGACGTATATACGTGAGAAAAATACCCCACGTATACACGCTAAGCCTAAACCTGAATAAGCTATAAATCAGGACTATAATAATCAGCGATCACTGTAATAATACATATAAGGCTACACATGATCTCAAATGAAATAAGGATTAGAATAGAAGCTAAGTGTGATATACAGGAATCAAAGAATAATAGCAGGAAAAAGAAAATGCAAGAATACCAGAATCAAAAGGGAGAGCGTCCAGCTCCTCGCAAGGCGTACAGTCTCATCGAACACCTGTACAATAGAAACAAAGTGTCCAATATCTGGACGTGCAAATCCAGGGTCGTCAGAAAGCGACCTGGTGAGTGTGTGTAAAGAGGAGAACTCATGCATATTAACAGTGTGCATAAATAATAACAAGATAAACTGCAGTCATAGGATAACCAAATAACATGATAAATAAACAACTGAATAACAATGATATGAATAAATGTGTAGAAAAAGGCAAGTAAAACAACTGTAACAACCAACTGATGTCTAAATGTGTAACCTAACATATGTCACTAGTCTGGTATGTAATCTGGTCATGTGTATGGTCATATGTAGGGGTGCCATCGGATCGGATACGGATTGGATATTATCTCTACCATATTCATATCCGCACCCAACCTTCAGATACGGATATGGATACGGATATTGGCGGATGTAGAAAAATAATATCCGTATCCGCCAAAATCGGATATTAGCGGATCGGATGCGGATACTAATCGGATATGCTAAAAATGAATATGGTTAAAGATAAATTAAACAGAAATACTTATTACTTTTTATCTCATCTACTACAATAATAAATGTGATACATACTATGATATTATTGTGTACATGTCAATACATTCATCGTATTTATTGTCATTTGACTTCTATAACAATAGATTACACGTCCTCCGGTGCTAAATACCGATTCGGATGACATGGTTGATGTCGAAATACTCAAAATATCATGTGGTGCTCTTGCAAGAATCGCATACTTTTCACTATTACTTTTTCACCAACTCAAAATATCAAAATTTAATACCTTATTCCATTGAAGAATAGTCTTCTCCATATCGATATCATTATGAAGCACGCAACATTCGGATATCGGACCGGATACGAATAAGATATTACTTTTACCATATTCATATCCGCACCTACCTTTCGGATACGGATACGGATACGAATATTGACGGATGTGAAAAAATAATATCCGTATCCGGATTGGAGGCGGATTCGGATGCCGATATCCGCGGATAATCCGTATCCAGTGGCACCCCTAGTCATATGTCATAAGGCAGAGTATCAATTCAGGGCATAACATAATGTATTTCATTCAAATTATTCGATAATCATCATTAGTGTTCTTTGTTATCTTTGTCCCTTTCCCACCGGCGTCCCACAACACCGACAGTTCACACTGAAGCTCACACTTTCAATAGAACTCATCCGAACTCTGATATGCGGGTATCATTATTCGAATAGGAAAGAGACTAAATAACATATGCTCATGGCGTTATCATCATACAGGTACGTGTGGATGTTAATATGCACTGAGAATGCTTATCACGCTAACACCAGGCGGCACAGGCGGGAGATAGCCCAACAGATTCAAGAGGTGGCCCCCACAGATTCAAGAGGTAGCCCCCACCACGTGTGTGGTGTGGCACTTTGCTCCATGTGGCACTTTGCTCTGAGGGAAGTGGATTCTAGAGGTGGCCTCCACAGATTCAAGAGGTGGCCCCCACCACGTGTATGGTGTGGCACTTTGCTCCGTGTGGCACTTAGTTCCATTCAGGATCCGCCGGACGCTAGCACGATTATGGGATACATTCTCGTCATCCGACACCAGGCGGCACGCTCCCCCGGACGCCGGTCTGACTGTGCTATTAACAGGGTAACAGTGCATGGGACATGAGTACAGGGGACACAGGAGTTCAGGGTACAGGAGTACTAGATGTCAGGTAACAGTATTATAGTCATGCCAAGGTCCCGTAAAAGGTGTCAGGTGTACAATCAGTTCGTTAGTATTATTTATAACAATCAATATCCTTGTTATTTTGATTACTGGGACGATATGGTGACGGTAACAATATCCGTACAGTAACAGTCAATCAGTAATCATATACACGGTGAACAATATCAGTAACCGTGTATACGATGAACAATAGGACTGTACAGGGTATTACGGTTAAACAATCATTTCCCAGTAGCTTTCAATAACATGAATACATTAGTTATCAGGTAGATGTTATGTATAATCAGTCAAGTTTTTAAGGGGTGTCATGATGTCCAGGATCAAGAATAATATACAAGATTTATTTAAGGGGGATAAATACATTCACCAGACAGTATATATATATGTGGACGTGAACAATAATTTAACGGGTGTAAATCATCATGAATAATTATTTACTGCATGAACAGTAATTAAACATAAAATAACATTTATTGGAATAACTTAAAAGCAACTCACATGAAATAATACCGAAATATTCAATAAGAAAATAAAGAACACTCACCTGAGATCGTCACGGGTCCGAATATAGAAGTGGCAAATCAACTCGTTAATCTACATTCAATTTAAATAATAATTATAAGAAATATTTTAATTTTGAGCCATTCTAAGTGACATGACTATAAAAATAATTTTACAGAGTCACATTTCAGTTTCTAATTTTATAGGAATTTTTCTAATTTTTTTAGATTTTTCTGAATTAATTTAAGCGTAAAATCAATTAATAATCATAACAGGTCTGTTTTTGTATTTGGGTCGGGTTAAAAATGGAGTAAAACCAATAATAATTGGGCTGGACTGAAATTGAGCTTTTGAATATGGGTTCTGAATTTATTTCTTTTCTTTGGTTTTTGTTTTCTGGTTTCTGGCCTGGCCCAATGAGCCAGGCCCAATTCATTTTTTCATTCTTTTTTTCCTTTTCTTTTCTTTATTTTTGGCTGGGCCAATGATGGCCCAGTTTCCTGTTTTTTTATCTTTTCCTTTTTTTTCCTTGGGCCTGGGCCAGTTGCGGCCCAACCTATTTCTTCTTTATTTCTTTTTTTCTCTTGGGCCAGCTCTTTTTTTCTTTGCTTTTCTTTTTTTTTTTTTGTTTTTGTTTTTGATGGAGGCAGGAGAAAGAGTTACAGGATGGGATTTTTCGCAATCAGGTTGTTCAGATGTAAATCTAGGTTCTTAAGATAAGAAATCCCTCTAGATCTCTTGAGATCTTTCAGTTAGAATTTGAAATTTAGATTTGGATTTAGGTTTGTTTAAATAAATTAGACTTCCAACCTAGCCACACGCCAATGTGGCATCATGGTTTAGGTATTAGGATTTAGTAAAAAGACAAGGGTTCGAAACTTGGAATAAACAATTTAAGGATACAATTATATATATATATATATATATATATATATATATATATATATATATATATATATATATATATATATATATATATATATATATATATATATATATATATATATATTGAGTTGATCCCCTAAGAACGGTTCTCACGAATTCATGTGAGAACTTTCACGTGGGCCGTCGGATCTGAAAGAGATCTAGTTTTATTTGATTTGTTCTATCAGATCCGACGACCCACGTGAAAGTTCTCACAGAAATCCGTGAGAACCGTTCTTAGGGGATCAGCTCCCTATATATATATATATATATATATATATATATATATATATATATATATATATATATATATATATTTATTAGCATATATATATTTTTCTTCATTTAATTTTATTTTATTTTGGGTATGAATTAAATGAGTTATGATTTATTCGATAATAGGATTATGGGTTGAAAAGGAGATCAAATAGGAATAATACCACCATAACATATACTAGTAATGCGAATACTAATGTATAAAATATAATACATACATATACTAGTATAAATGTAAATCAAACATATGCACTTAATATGTATGTACATGTATTTATACACCTGTATAAAATACATTAATCAATGATAATAATTAAATCTAAATAAAATTAATAAAAGTAGAAATATAGTATTATTAATCAGGGGATATTACATTCTACCCACCTTATAAAAATTTCGTCCTCGAAATTTCAATAAAGTAGGAAATGATAAAAAGAGTCAAAATCTGGGGAAAAATCAAACAAGCATCTACGTCGCCTCGCTGGGACACCACGATTTCGCTGCGCCACTCTGATCTCTGCTATCAGCTTCAACTTGGAGTGATCAAACTCAGAGGATAAAATTGGAGAAAATAGAATCGGAAGGAACAATAAGAATCAAGATAGGACCAAGATCGCTTTAGAAAAAAGGGTTGAAGTCAGGGATAACAAAAGATCAGGGGATGGATACCCAAAAGGAGGACAACCAATTCTCAAGTGGACTCAATATCATCGTGTGAACCCTATATGTATATTGCAGTGTAATTATAACTCGTTCAAGTTATCGGTAAGAATCAAGTCCGTTTTATGTCGAAACCTGGCTCTGATACCAAAAAAACCCTGTCACGCCCTGCTTCCCAAAATACGTGAAAACGGAGTCGCGACGAGAGTTGGCAATGTATATACGCGAGGAAAATACCCCACGCATACACGCTAAGCCTAAATTAACCTGAACAAGCTATAAATCAGGACTATAATAATTATCGATCACTGCAATAATATATATAAGGCTACACATGATCTCAAATGAAATAAGGAATAGAATAGAAGCTAAGTGTGATATATACATGAATCAAAGAATAATAGCAGGAAAAAAGAAAATGCAAGAATACCATAATCAAAAGGGAGAGCGTCCAGCTCCTCACAAGGCGTACAGTCTCATCGAACGCCTGCACAATAGAAACAAAGCATCCAATATCTGGACGTGCAAATCTAGGGTCGTCAGAATGCAAACTGGTGAGTGTGTGTGTAAAGAGGAGAACTCGTGCATATAAACAGTGTGCATAAATAATAACAAGATAAACTGCAGTCATAGGATAACCAAATAACATGATAAATAAATAACTGAATAACAATGATATGAATAAGTGTGCAGAAAAAGGCAAGTAAAACAACTGTAACAACCAACTGATGTCTAAATATGTAACTTAACATATGTCACTAGTCTGGTATGTAATCTGGTCATGTGTATAGTCATATGTCATAAGGCAGAGTATCAATTCAGGGCATAACACAATGTATTTCATTCAAATTATTCGATAATAATCATTAGTGTCTTTGTTATCTTTGTCCCTTTCCCACCGGCGTCCCACAACACCGACAGTTCACACTAGAGCCCGCACTTTCAGTAGAACTCATCCGAACTCTGATATGCGAGTATCATTATTCGAATAGGGAAGAGACTAAATAACATATGCTCATGGCGTTATCATCATACAGGTATGGTGGATGTTAATATGCACTGAGAATGCTTATCACGCTAACATCAGGCGGCACAGGCAGGAGATAGCCCTACAGATTCAAGAGGTGGCCCCTACAGATTCAAGAGGTCGCCCCCACCACGTGTGTAGTGTGGCACTTTGCTCCATGTGGCACTTTACTCTGAGGGAAGTAGATAGAGGTGGCCCCCACAGATTCAAGAGGTGTCCCCCACCACGTGTATGGTGTGGCACTTTACTCCGTGTGGCACTTAGTTCCATTCAGGATTCGTCGGACGCTAGCACGATTGTGGGATACATCCTCGTCATCCCGACACCAGGCGGCACGCTCCGCCGGATGCCGGTCTGACTGTGCTATTAACAGGGTAACAGTGCATGGGACATGAGTACAGAGGATACAGGAGTTCAGGGTACAGGAGTACTAGATGTCAGGTAACAGTATTATAGTCATGCTAAGGTCCCGTAAAAGGTGTCAGGTGTAGAGTCAGTTCGTTAGTATTATTTATAACAATAATATCCTTGTTATTTCAATTACTGGGACGATACGGTGATGGTAACAATATTCGTACAGTAACAGTCAATCAGTAATCGTATACACGGTGAACAATATCAGTAACAATGAACAGTAATAGTAACCGTGTATATGATGAACAATAGGACTGTACAGGGTGTTTGGTCAAACAATCATTTCCCAGTAGCTTTCAATAACATGAATACATTAGTTATCAGGTAGATGTTATGTATAAACAGTCAAGTTTTTAAGGGGTGTCATGATGTCCAGGATCAAGAATAATATACAAGATTTATTTAAGGGGGATAAATACATTCACCAGACAGTATATATATATATATATATATATATATATATATATATATATATATATATATGGACGTGAACAAGAATTTAACAGGTGTAAATCATCATGAATAATTATTTACGTGCATGAACAGTAATTAAACATAAAATAACATCTATTGGAATAACTTAAAAGCAACTCACATGAAATAATACTGAAATATTCAATAAGAAAATAAAGAACACTCACCTGAGATCGTCACGGGTCTGAATATAGAAGTGGCAAATCAACTGGTTAATCTGCATTCAATTTAAATAATAATTATAAGAAATATTTTAATTTTGAGCCATTCTAAGTGACATGACTATAAAAATAATTTTACAGAGTCACATTTCAGTTTCCGATTTTATAGGAATTTTTCTGGAATTTTTCTATTTTTTTAAGATTTTTCTGAATTAATTTAAGCGTAAAATTAATTAATAATCATAACGGGTCTGTTTTTTGTACTTGGATCGGGTTAAAAATGGAGTAAAACCAATAATAATTGGGCTAGACTGAAATTGGGCTTTTGAATATGGGTTCTGAATTTATTTCTTTTCTTTTCTTTGGTTTTTGTTTTCTGGTTTCTGGCCTGGCCCAATGAGCCAGGTCCAATTCATTTTTTTATTCTTTTTTTCCTTTTCTTTTCTTTATTTTTGGGCTGGGCCAATGATGGCCCAGTTTCCTTTTTTTTTCCATTCCTTTTTTTTTCTTGGGCCTGGGCTAGTTGCGGCTCAACCTATTTCTTCTTTATTTCTCTTGGTCTGGGCCAATGACCGCCCAGCTCTTTTTTTCTTCGCTTTTCTTTTTTTTGTTTTTCTTTTTTTTTGACGGAGGGCGGAGAAGAGAGTTACATGATAGGATTTTTTGCAATCAGGTTGTTAAGATGTGAATCTAGGTTCTTAAGATAAGAAATCGCTAACGATCTCTTGAGATCTTTCAGTTAGAATTTGAAATTTAGATTTGGCTTTAGGTTTTTTTTAAATAAATTAGACTTCCAACCTAGCCACACGCCAATGTGGCATCATGGTTTAGGTATTAGGATTTAGTAAAAAGACAAGGGTTCGAAACTTGAAATAAACAATTTAAGGATACAAATATATATATATATATATATATATATATATATATATATATATATATATATATATATATATTAATATATATATATTTTCTTCATTTATTTTTATTTTATTTTGGGTATGAATTAAATGAGTTATGATTTATTGGATAATAGGATTATGGGTTGAAAAGGAGATCAAATAGGAATAATACCACCATAACATATACTAGTAATGCGAATACTAATGTATAAAATATAATACATACATATACTAGTATAAATGTAAATCAAATATATACACTTAAAATGTATGTACATGAATTTATACACCTGTATCAAATACATTAATCAATGATAATAATTAAATCTAAATAAAATTAATAAAAGTAGAAATACAGTATTATTAATCAGGGGATATTACAAAAATAATACGTAAACTGGGACTATAATATTAGTTCTTAGTCACCGTTATTACATTTAACAAAGCAAAATGATCATCCACGACATGCTGTCGTTAAGCACTGTGATTATAGTCGCAGTCCTTATTCGCATGCAATATGTAAAAAAAATAATAATAATTTATAATTGTAGATTACGACAAAGGGTACTTTTAAAACTATTGAAAAATTATTTTATTAACCACTACAAGCTTAGGCGCATTCCTTAAATATATAATATCTGTGTAAATTTTTTTAAAACTATTGAGAAATTATTTTATTGACCACTACGAGCTTAGGCGCATTCTTAAAATATATAAAACCTAGTCAAAAAAAGATTTAATAAAGAAGCATTCAAATTTGTTTCGTGATTTGATGAAGTTGCACTTGAAGAGACACGATTTTGTTAGCCCAGAGGCCTTCCACTCTAGTTTTGATGATTATTAATTCATGTAGTTATAGTTTACTAATAATCTTATGATATTTAGTTTCAAATATTTAACCAAGATATTAGTAGGTGATTAGCTTCAACAAAGGTGTTTTGGAGCTTTCACATGGTAATTCAAGAGCCCGAGCGTCAAGCTCATATCTAGCACTCGTTTGGAGTCAAGCTCGGTGGATCACGTTTGGATCGAGTCGACTTGGAGATGGCGCTCTATAAGAAAATCTCGATTTATTTTAGAATAGTTAGTTTAGATCCATTGTTAAAGATTAGATAGTGTGATATGCTCAAGTTCACAACACACACACTTTTTTAAGTTTCATATTTTGATTTTCGGTTTTTGGTTTAACCGATCTTGGCTTTCATGAATAGATAGAATCAAAACAAGTTTACATGGTTTAATGTATATTAGAGTTGATCTATATACATCTATGCTTCATCTATTTAGAAAAACTTATTTTGATAGTCTACCTCATGAGTTTAGAGTTTTGTATTTAAACAAAACTTATTTTTAGATTTAATGTCAAAAATATAGATATCTTTATATGTATATTGGATTCCATCCATATACAATATACTTCAAAGTTGTTTAAATATCATGTTTTTATATTTACATGAGTTTTGGAAAAATCGGATATCCATTTCAAAAATCTAAGTTTTGAAAAATACAGTTTTTGTTTTATAGCAAAATTTCTATGTTACAAAAATAGTTTAAAATATTTGTAACATGGTTTGATTTTTATTCAAACATGTTTGTATATCAAAGCATAATACTGAACTTATTTTTGTAGATTTTTTGTGATTTTATGGGATTTAATCAAAGGCAAAAAGACAAGTTTTTAGATCCTGAAAATATACCTGCCAGGCTCTGGCGGTCGACCGGGACGGTCGACTGGACCAGTAGTCGATCGACCGACCCAGTCAACTGATGTGCATGAGACGTGCACAAAGGCCAAGTTGGCTTGGCCGGTCGACCGACTGAAGTCACCCCACTCTCGGGTGGGGCGGTCGACCGTGACTTTGGCCCGGTCGACCGGCCATAGAGCAGTTGCTCTCTGGATCTGGCACGGTCGACCGGGCGGTCGACCGGAGGACTCAACGGTCACTTTTTTGACCATTGGCCGGTCAACCGGCCGGTCGACCGGAAGGGCATTCTGGCCCTTTCCAGCTGCCAACGGGCAGATTTTCTTGGGGGTTATAAATACCCCATTCAAGAGCTATTTTTTTAACAAATTTTCAAGAGAGAAAATTTTACATACTTAAAGAGTTTTTTAGCAAAAGTTTTTGGGTTCAAAATTCTTATTCTTTATTTGTTTTTAAAGTGTTGGAAATTCAAAGAAAATATAGTCTTTTGGGAATTGGTTTTTAGTCTAAAAATTCTATATCTATTTGGAGTTTTTCTCAAGCATTTTTCTTTGTTCCAAACACTTTGTTTTCTCACACGTGAGCTTATCATTTCTATCCGATCTATATGATCTTTGTTTAGTGAGAAAAGATTGGGTTTGTGGTCTTTGTGATCACCTTGAGTTGTAAACCTCTTTTCCTTGTTGTTGAATCCCTCTTGTGTAGAGGTGAGTGTGGAGGTTGGTTTGGAATCCCTCTAAGTGTAGAGGAGATTCTGGTTGTTGGCTAAGTGCCTATCCCTCTATTATGATATTGTGGTGGTTTTGTGCCTAACCTCTAAGTGTAGAGGTTGTGTTGTATTTGAGAGAGGAGTTGTGTACTCCCGGTTATTGTGTTGCCTAAAATCCTCATTGGAGGTTTCCCTGTGTGGGAAGTCCTGTATAGACAAGTTAGTGGAAATCCTTCTGTGTGAAGGCGGGGACATAGAGCTGGGTGCTCGAACCTCGAAACATATCTCGGTGTTTACGTTTGATCACTTTCTCTAACTCTCTCTTACATTGTGCCTTGCATCATTCATATTGCTCATTCATACTTATATGCTTGGTTGTGTTTGTTTGTGTGACTCACTTGTGTTTAACCACGAGAGTTTCATATGGCACCTCAACTCTTATTCAGAGGAATCAAGAGGAGTTAGTCCAGAGCCCTTTGCCAGGAATTCGGCTACACTCGTTGGTTACACTAAGTGTATTGTATTAAATTTTTAATTTTCGCATTATTATTCATTAGATTAGCCGTACACCTATTCACCCCCCTCTAGGTGTACTTTCAATTGGTATCAGAGCCTACGCTCCTGATATTAGGTTTAACCACCTAGGAGTGTGATCTTGGTTGCTAATCTACATTTGCATTTGCACACATATAGTTTGCACTTATGGATAGCCCTCTCATGTTTGATATCTCTAGACTTGATACATGGAAGGTTATGATGAGTTACCATTTAAAAGCCCTAGGTTACAAAGTTTACCTTGCCATTATCAAGGAATCTTACCTTAGTGATAGCAAGCATATAGAGGCCAATGCACTAGCCTAAAGGCACTTAGAGCATCTCTTGATAAAAAATATTTACATGTGTTTTCTCATTATGATTTCGCTTTTGCAGTGTGGAACATTTTGACATCTTCCGAGCTACAAAAGATTATCAATAAGAAGAGGAAATCTAGTCGAGACAAGTCCGACGAATGTTGCTTCATGGTCCAAGGGAATGACTTCCTTGAGGTACATTCGGATACTCAACTAGATGTTAGTACTAGTTCTTATTACAATGAGTGTATGAATACATAAGCCTTAAATAATGAACTAGCTAAAAATTGTGAAATTTTGATTTCTAAATATAAACTTTTGAAAAAGGATAGTTTTGGATTAAAAGAAGAAAATAAAAAATTTATCTTCTAGATTGGAGATTGTTTTGCAAGAAAGGGATGAGATTTCAAGTGAACGTGACTCACTTAAATCCCAACTTGATCTTGCTCTAAATGAAAACAAGATTTTGAGAAGTAAAAAATGATTGTGAAAATGTTTTGAAGAAAAATGAGACTTTAACTTCAAAATTTGATTTTGTCTTAAAAGAGAATGATTCTTTGAAAAACAAAATTATTTCTATTTCAAAGGATTTGGATTTGATGTCTAATGAAAATGTATCTTTGAAAAATGATTTAGACTCTCATATTTGTCATGCTAGTGTAGCTTCATCATCTAGCTCACCTATTGCATGCTCCACTTTATCTTCAAGTATTAAAAATGATATAAATGTTTTGAAGAAAAGTGTTAATTGTTTGGGCTCTACTTTGAGCCATTGTGTCATGAACCATGCACGCTTGGAATCCATGTTTCGAAAGAAACAAGTTCCTCCTATGCATGCACACAAATCACGGCATACACTTGCTTCCCACGTTTACACTCATAACACTTTGTATGCTCATGTATACACTTGTACACATTGTGGACGTAAGGACCACCTTACTAAATTTTGTTATGATCGTATACATGATTCAAATGTAGCAAATAAATTTATTTGGGTTAGAAAAGGAGCTAACCCCCATGGACCCAAAAGAGTATGGGTACCAAAGACCACTCCTATTTTATTTGATATAGGTGTGGGCTCTCACATGACGTGAGAGTGATGGTGCCTTAAGGTGGACGCGTTCCAAGCTTAAAGAGGACTATTTGGATGCATCACTTTCAAGGGGAGTTTGGTGGGAGAACCACCTTGGTTTGGAGATATGGAGATGTGCCCTATCGGTTTTGGTAACGATCTCTAACTCCTCATTTATGTTTACATGCTTTTCATATTGTTGCTTTTTTAGCATGTCATGTTTTAATGTTCATTATGCCATATGTCATGTTTATTAGTCCTATGACATACATGATTAGTATTTGAGACACCCATGTTTAATATAGACTTATACCTTTGTGTTCTCACATTTGTTTTAGCTATTGTGTATATCATAGATCTATTGCATGTTCATTTACATAATGATCATATGAGTTTTATTTTGATTTCTATGCTTCATGTTTTGACTACATGTTTAGATGTTAGTTTTCATTAAAACTTAGATATATACTTGTACAACTAGTGAGCCACAAATAGATTATTATATGTTTGTGCTTGAATGCTCATTTGTACCCATTAGTTATACTAGTATAGTCTAGTTTTGATGATTCATACATTTTGACTTGTATTCCATATTTTTGACATGTTTTTCATGTTTGTATTTAAACTTCATGTATATGTCTATTTTGTCTAAACTATTAGTTATACATATACATTCTTGAGCCACTTACCTTCATGCATATACTTTTATGGACTCGTTATGTTTGGATATGTATGTATACTCTAGTTTGTACAAAACATACATATGCCTTGAAGATTAAATTAATTTAATAAAAATTAGATTTTCATGTTTTAAGGAATTTCATATTGAGCTTAATTGTCTATTTCATGATGATGTGTTTCATATAACTCTTATACACTCACTTTACTTAAAGTTTTCTCATGATCTTGTTTTCATGAGTATTATATGTGCTATTTAGATTTTGAGTGTTTAGTGATCATGTGATTTTCATGTTTCATGAAAAATATTTTCGTTTTATTCCTTACTTGAAGGATTTCGTACTAGTTTACAATTTTATCTTATAACTAGTCCGTATTCTTCATTATAGTAGAGTTTTTCAAACATACAATATTTTCAAACTTATTTTTGAAAACCCCTACCCATTCAAGGGCGGTTGGTTGGGCGACCATGCCTTGTATGCTAATTATTGAAAATCAATTTAAAACATGTGCATGAAATGGGTGGTAGGAAGTATGAGTTATACACTTGATCTTATTTTGTTTTCAATTGATATCATTGTCTCTTTTTAATTAGTATCACTATTGACATTCTTTTTGTATACTCATATATGTTTATATATATGTATGCTTACACTTTATATAATATCAATTTCGATTCGTATTTAATTTCCCATACATATATATGTATTTTATTTGTGCTTACTTTATCTCTATATCTTTGAGCACAAATTTTGGTTATGCTAAGCTTGATTCCTTAAATGACTATTATATTTCAATTGATTACTTTTCAATTGGTATCTTATACAAGTTTATGCATCATTTTAATTGGTATATCATGAAGGGAAAGAAAATTCATATTTCAGCTTTCAATTGGTTTTGTTTACCTTTGTTATTCTACTCCCACCCTTTATGTTGAAAAATGATTGAAAAATTAATATTGATTTTAATTTGGTATCATACGCTCCTAATGAAAATTATTTTCAATTGGTATATGTTTCATTATTTTTAATTGGAACATGTTTCATTTTCAATATTGGTATCAAAACATTAAATTGATATTATTCTCTATTTGGTATCTCTATTGTAAAATGAGTTTAGTGCTTAACCAAAAAGATTGGTTTATGTTTTTCAAATTGGTATCAAATGTGTAAAATATTTTCAGTTGGTACTAATTTTTACAATTGGTATCAAGATTATCTATATGTTTACATCTTTCAATTGATATCAAAATTTTGGTTGGTTTCTTCAAAATGTTTTATGTACCTTCAATTGGTACTTTCAATTGGTTTCTTCAAGTTTGGTCTTCAATGTTTTATTTACTTTCAATTGGTATTCTTCAAAAAAAATTTTGGTTAGTTTACCTATTTGTTTATTTTCAATTGGTATCATGATGCACTAAATTGATATATATATATTTTAATTGGTATCATAATGTTTTGTTTTGGTTTCACCCCTTGTTGATTTTTTGTTTCGGACAAAAAGGGGGAGAACATTATTTTATTATTTTCTTTAACCCCTTTTTGATGATTGACAAAAAGGGGGAGAAGTATTTGATTATATATGCATGTTTATTTATAAGTTTATATCAAAGTTTGTTTCATATTGGTATCAAGAGAGTTGTTTTATTTTTTTTGATATTGGAATCAAGAGCATGGATATTACTATCAAGAACATATTTTGTTGTTTTGTTTTGTTGGTATCAAAAACGTTTATTAAAATTTTTATTGTTGGTATCAAGAGTTTTTATTGATTACCTTTCAATTGGTATCAAGAGTTTTTATTAAAAGTTTCATTATTGGTATCAAGAGCTTTTATTGATATCTTTCAATTGAAATTTTTATTGGTATCAAGAGCAATTATTTAAAGAACATGTTTATTTTAAGTTTATATTTTCAATTGGTATTTAAGAACATGTTTATTTTAGAAAGGTGATAATATAATTTATTTTAAAATTTGGTATCAAGAGCATGATTACTTCATTATTTTATGCATGTTTATGCATATTCATGTTTAGCATTCATTGCATATCTTATTGTTTATTGCTATGCATGAGTTAAGGGGGAGCTTCTTTGAAGCTTAACTTTCATCCATGCATATAAAACTCCATAAGTTTTGTCATCATCAAAAGGGGGAGATTGTTGGCCCAGAGGCATTCCACTCTAGTTTTGATGATGATTAACTCATGTAATTATAGTTTACTAATAATCTTGTGATATTTAGTTTCAGATATTTAACCAAGATATTAGTAGGTAATTAGCTTCAACAAAGGTGTTTTGGAGCTTTCACATGGTGATTCAAAAGCCCGAGCGTTAAGTTCATATCTAGCACTCATTTGGAGTCAAGCTCGGTGGATCATGTTTCGATCGAGTCGACTTGGATACAAAGCTCTACAAGAAGACCTCGGTTTGTCTTAGAATAGTTAGTTTAGATCTATTGTTAAATATTAGATAGTGTGATATGCTCAAGTTCACAACACACACACTTATTTAAGTTTCATGTTTTGGTTTTCGGTTTTTGGTTTAACCGATCTTGGCTTTCATGAATAGACAGAATCAAAACAAGTTTACATTGTTTAATGTACATTAGAGTTGATCTATATACATCTATGCTTCATCTATTTAGAAAAACTTATTTTGATAGTCTACTTCTTGAGTTTGGAGTTTTGTATTTAAACAAAACTTATTTTTGGATTTAATGTCAAAAACATAGATATCTATATATGTATATTGGATTCCATCCATATACAATATGCTTCAAAGTTGTTTAAATATCATGTTTTTGTATTTACATGAGTTTAGAAAAAATCGGATATCCATTTCAAAAATCTAAGTTTTGGAAAATACAGTTTTTGTTTTAAGGCAAAATTTTTGTGTTACAAAAATAGTTCAAAATATTTGTAACATGGTTTGATTTTTACTCAAACATATTTGTGTATCAAAGCATAATATTGAACTTATTTTTGAAGATTTTTTGTGATTTTATGGGATTTAATCAAAGGCAAAAAGACAAGTTTTTAGATCCTGAAAAGATACCTGCCAGGCTCTGGCGGTCGACCGGGACGGTCGACCGGACCAGTAGTCGGTCGACCGACCCGGTCAACCGATATGCACGAGATGTGCACAAAGGCCAAGTTGGCATGGCCGGTCGACTGTGCGGTCGACCGACTGAAGTCACCCCACTCTCGGGTCGGGGCGGTCGACCGGGCGGTCGACCGTGAACTTTGGCCCGGTCGACCGGGCGGTCGACCGGCCAGAGAGCAGTTGCTCTCTGGATCTGGCACGGTTGACCGGACGGTCGACCGGAGGGCTCGACGGTCACTTTTTTGACCGTTGGCCGGTCAACCGGCCGGTCGACCGGAAGGGCATTCTGGCCCTTTCTAGCTGCCAACGGACAGATTTTCTTGGGGGTTATAAATATCCAATTCAAGACCTGTTTTTTAACAAGTTTTCAAGAGAGAAAAATTTACATACTTAAAGAGTTTTTTAGCAAAAGTTTTGGGGTTCAAAATTCTTTTTCTTTATTTGTTTTTAAAGTATTGGAAATTCAAAGAAAATTTAGTCTTTTGGGAATTGGTTTTTGGTCTAAAAATTCTATATCTATTTGGAGTTTTTTCCAAGCATTTTTCTTTGTTCCAAACACTTTGTTTTCTCACACTTGAGCTTATCATTTCTATCCTATCTATAGGATCTTTGTTTAGTGAGAAAAGATTGGGTTTGTGGTCTTTGTGATCACCTTGAGTTGTAAACGTCTTTTCCTTGTTGTTGAATCCCTCTTGTGTAGAGGTAAGTGTGGAGGTTGGTTTGGAATCCCTCTAATTGTAGAAGAGATTCTGGTTGTTGGCTAAGTGCCTATCCCTCTATTGTGAGGTTGATATTGTGGTGGCTTTGTGCCTAACCTCTAAGTGTAGAGGTTGTGTTGTATTTGAGAGAGGAGTTGTGTACTCCCGGTTATTGTATTGCCCAAAATCCTTATTGGAGGTTTCCCTGTGTGGGAAGTCCTGTATAGACAAGTTAGTGAAAATCCTTCTGTGTGAAGGCGGGGACGTAGAGCTGGGTGTTCGAACCTCGAAACATATCTCGGTATTTACGCAAAGTGTGTTGCATTAAGTTTTTAATTTTCGCATTATTGTTCATTAGATTATCGCAGGGCATTTAGTAATTTTAACTGTTTCAATAGGCGGGCCGTCCTTCCTAGTGTGGCTAATTATGTGCCACGTCACCGCAGGCTGAGAGGGACTCTCAACTGTCGGCTGATATACATATTTCTGATTTATATATATATATATATATATATATATATATATATATATATATATATATATATATATATATATATATATATATATATATATATATATATATATATATATTTCAGCTTACCTAATTATCTTTCACGTAAATACTAAGGCTTCTTAAGGCCAAATAGCTAATCAATAATTAAGCTTTTCTTTTTTTTAAAGTATTAAGTAATCCTCATTATCTCAAGCTTATACTAATGTGTAAGTATAAATAAGATGCATATTCACATAGACAAATTCTAGATGGCAATAATATTTTAAAAATTTTCAACTCTACTCAAAGACTTTCAAATTCCATCAAATTAATATTCCTTATCCAATTCAAGTTATATGGTTACTAAATCCCTTACAACTAGGTCAACTTACCACAAAAGCTTTTTTTATAATGAAAGAAATAGAAGAAAAATTCCTATTATTACAACTCTTTTTAAGCACGCCTCCCTCTCTTTCCCATGCTACTACTCCCTCCTTCATAACGTGTCCTCCTAACACGTGACTCTTCAGTTTTCTTCTTCTTCTGCCCCTTTATCAACTTATATGTTCTTTTTATCCCCTCCCAAATTAAATGCATGAATGCACGATTATCTTCGGGGGGTTGTTGATTAAAGAATTCATCATCCTCCTCTTTCGATTCATTAGATGATGATGATGTAACTGGGACATGTTCTTGTAGCATGGAAGGTACCCAATCAATTTGCACTGAAGCATTATAAGATGAAGAAATAGTTTCAGCTTAAATACTAATTTTATCTTTTATAACATGATTAAATTCATCTTCAAGCATCCATTCCTTGCAAATTTGTGTGACAAGAACAGGTAGTGGCATAAAAGTCTTTAATTTTAGCCCTAGCAATGGTGTCCAATAATGTGTAGCACATGCAAAAATCTTTTCCTTAATCATCAAAATGTAGATAATATGTAAAACTTGGTTGTAAAAGGATGAAACATGTGATACACCCAAGACATTACGATTTAACTATTTACATAATGCATACACATTCCTATATACTGTTTTAGAGCTAATACCACCCCCTTGAGCTATTTTTCAATGTTCTCCCATTAATTGTATATAATTTTCTAGGTTTCTCGGTTCTTGAGTCCCTCTTTCCACAATAAGAATTTTCGTTAGTTCAGAAATAGTTTGTAAATGCAAGATTTTCATTCCCCTCTCCAATTTACTTCAATTATTCCTTTATTCCTATCAATGTAATTTTCTGAAAACCTATCATAAAACTCTTGTACCAGGGTAGAATATAAAATTCATAATTATTAGCATGCAACAGATAGTCCCAATTCCTAACCTTTATTTGATCCAAAAAATACATCCCAAATGCTTCAAATATAAGGAAAAAATTATGTTCAGCAAAAATCTTAGACATGATGAACTTGAAAAACTGAGAATGTAAAAGAGGGAAAACAGAGCACTTACTGTCCCTGAAAAATTCAGGGGAAAGATTCTGCCAAAATTCGGCTACTTGGCTGAAAATGCATCTGCCTGGTCGAAGTTCTGTCTCGAACTTCGCGGATCAGGTAGCTGAGGTCTCTGAAACTCCTCTTAACTGTAGAACGCTCTGGTTTGAGAGGTTGGACTCGAATTTGTGAGAAACAAAAGAAGGTTGAATTTAATTTATATAGAAGATGTATGTACCATTTTCCTAAAACTACCCTTCATTTGAATTTCAAATTCAAAATTTGAATCCTAGGAGATGTTGGAAACTGAATGCTCTTGGGAAAAGATGAGGGAGTTTTGAGTTTCAGAAAAAAAATTAATGAAATAAAAAGATAAAACAAGGAAAGGATAAAGTTAAAAAATTAAGGAAAGATTTCAAAAAATTCAAAAAGAATCTGACCTCTAACCCCATACCTAAATTATGCTATGTCCCCATGCACAAAATCAGGATTGAGAATCACCCCAAAATTTTCAAATTTGAACAAGAAATCCATATTTAAATCAAGATATTTATTTATCACAAAACGATTCAATTTTGAAAACTACATATCTCAGAAACAGATCCAGAAAAATAGATAATTTGAAAAGTATACATCTGGAAGATTCTGCTCAAAAATCTTCCAGAGTTCAGCTGGCTGGCCGAAAATTCACCCACCGGGCTGAACTTCTAGTCCTCTGATGCTCTGTATTCTGGTGCTTATGTTCGTGGTGATTTTGTAGTTCATCTGAGAGTATTGGGTCAGTCTACATGGGGGTACCTAACATACAGAAGACAAACGTTAGTACAAAAGAAAATTATAAATAGAAAAATAATAAAAGAAGTTAGAAAACTTGGGTTGCCTCCCAAGAAGCGCTTTAAGTTATAGTCATTAGCTAGACTTTCTGCTGCACGTTAAGGTGCCTTATCAAGGAGGAAAGAAACGTTGTGTTTGGTGAAGTCGCCTTCCATGTATGGTTTGAGTCATTGGCCTTTTACCTTGAACGTCCCCTTTGTCAGGCTATGAATTTCAATTGCTCCATATGGAAGTACTTGAGTTACCTCAAAAGGACCCGACCATCTCGAACGTAACTTGCCCGGAAATAGACGGAGGCGCGAATTAAAAAGTTGTACTTTCTGCCCCCTTTTAAAATCTCTCAACATAATATGCTTGTCATGCCAACGTTTGGTCTACTCTTTGAATATCCATGCATTCTCATAAGCATTGTTGCGGAATTCTTCCATCTTATTAAGTTGCAACATCCTTTTCTCTCCTACCACTTGCATGTTAAAATTAAGTAATTGCATTGCCCAATAACCCTTGCGTTCTAACTCATCTGGAAGGTGACATGTCTTACCATAGGCCATTCGGGAGGGGGACATCCCAAGTGGTGCCTTGTATGTAGTCTGATATGCCTATAAAGCATTATCGAGTTTTACTGACCAATCACGTCGAAACATGTTAACCGTTTTCTCCAAGATGCGCTTCAGTTCTCTGTTGGAAACTTCAACTTGGCCACTTGTTTGTGGGGTGGTACAGTGTGGCCACATGGTGCAGTACTCCATGTTTCAGCAAAATAGTTTTGAATTGGTGATTGCAAAAATGCTTTCCATCATCACTAATGATCAGCCTTGGTGTTTCAAACCGAGTAAAGATGTTCTTCTTTAGGAATTTTATCAGTGCTCGGGCATCATTGAAGGTAAAGCAACAGCTTCTATTCATTTTGAAACATAATCAATCATTTTGAAACATAATCAACTGCCATTAGAATATACTGATTAGAGAACGAGGATGGAAAGGGGCCCATGAAGTCTATACCCCACACATCAAATAACTCAACTTTAAGGATGTTGTTGAGAGGCATTCGTTACGCCTAGAAATATTTTCCATCCTTTGATATGCATCACATGCTTTAGCATGAGCATAAGCATTCTTAAACAATGTAGGCCAATAAATCCTGATTGTAATACCTTTGCTACTGTTTTGGTTGCACCAAAATGACCTCCAACTTTTCTAGCATGGCAATGGGCAGAATGCTCTCCATCTCGTTCTCGGGCACAGACCTTGGTACAATTTGATCCGCACAGTATTTGTAGAGAATTAGATCATCCCACTGGTAGTACTTGACATCTGCTAGAAAGTTTTTCTTTCCTTGGAACGAAAGATCAAGAGAAAAACATCATATGCTAAAAAATTTGCAAAGGGAGCTGTCACACCCCGCTTCCCAAAACACGGAATACAGGTACGTGACGATGGCCAGCAGATACTCACGAAGAGTGAAATCTCTTCCATGAGTACCTTAGGCTGTCAATAACAAGCAGGATAGCACACATATATGCACATACAACCAAGCATAGGGATAAAATAACATATATGAAAAACTGAATCATAAACAATATCATCCACTATATCTGGATAAACAAGTCAAGAAGAAAACTGAACTCACCGGAGAACAGCGAAACCAGAATATGATCTACGAATAACTCTCTATACTAGCTTCCTGATCAAAATACTAAAAAATAAAATAAAGGCCCGTCAGAAGCGGACTAGCAAGAGGAAGGAGAGAATATGAAAATGTAGTAAAAATAAGTAGGATATAAGAACAATATATTTGGAAATATCAAGAACTGAATGTAATAACAGTAACAGGAATAATCAGGAAGATAGATTATGTACAATAAGATCGTGCATGCATGGTGTGACATTGTATATAATGAACATGAGACGTCCTGGACAAGTAACTGTCGTGTAACATAATCGCAAGATCACAAGAACTCGAGATCACAAGATAAAACATCATGGTAGGTCCATGAATGTCATGTAGTCAAGATAATGCATGTCACATGAGTCTCAAATGTCAGTATCTTGAAAATACGTGTCAGGAAATAGATCACTAAGATAATGCAGGAAATGATGCAAGTGCATATGTCTATCATGTTTTATTATCCCAACTAATGCAACCATCCTGTACCCCATCCCACAGGACAACTGCATATCAAATAAGTGCGTTAGTGGATCCTGATAGCAGGGAGAAACAGTTCATTGTACTCAGGCATCATGTAACATGTAATAACAGGAGCGCACATAAATAACAAGATCACGTGTGGCATCCAAACCCACAAGGGGTCGCCCTTCCAAGCACACCTCCCTGGATTTCCCCTGCTACAGTCTCCCCCAATAACCCCGGCTTAGTTAATTTTATTAATTATTGTAAAAGCAAGATAATGTGACTCAGCATGACAGGATTAGGGACCGGTATCAAGAGTATTCGGTGTCAGATAGTAGTTACATTACATATTAAAATTTGAGGAAAAATAGAACATGGTGATAACAATGAGTGACAAATGCATAATAGTATAAGTGATACCAGTGTATTAGGATGTAGACATAATCATAAAATATGAATCATGACATAGGGTGACGTCAACTTACTTGTACAATATTTAGTAATCTATAGTTATACTTGAATGATTATTTATGTATCAAACATCCTATGCATGCATGTCTTACAATACATAAGATCAAAGAAGGACATGAAAATTGAGATCGGAAAGGAATTTATAAACTAACAAAGGGACACAAAGGAGAGAGAGGGTATGTGTACTTGCCTGATGTCGTTGGAATCTGAATTCCTGTAATTGCATCCGGCTCTGGGTAAAATTCGCGGCCTAAATATTATGTGAATTAATTATAGACTTGACATGTTATTTATTCAGTGATAAGTTAAGTGATAATGTATTTTTTTCTATTTATTATAATTTTGGTTGGTTAATATTTTCAAATAATTTAATTTTTGAATTTATAGCAACTATTTAAAAATATATTTTCATACTAAAATACTTGAATAAGCTAATAAATTGATGTATAATATTTACATATTACTGAACTGTGAATTTCATATTTTTTGTGCTATTTAGTAATTTATTGGTCATTTTTTAAATAAATTATCATTGAATATTAATTACAAAAAATATTTAATTTCATGTTATTCTAAGTAATATTACATCAAAATAATTTTATACGGTTTCAAATTTAGTTTGTGATTTTCAGTGAATTTTTTGGAATTTTCTGTGAATTTTATTGAATTTTCTGAATTAAAATAAACCTAAAAATCAATAAAAATAAATAAAAAGCTTAACGGGTCTGTTGCTACAGTAATGGTTTGGGTCTAGTTTTCTACAGTAAATGCTACAATTATTTTTCTACTTATTTTTATTTTATTTATTCCTTTTCTTTTTCTTTTACTTTTTCTTCTTTTTTCCCTTTCTTTCTTTTTCTCTTTTTTTTTATTTTTTTTATGGGATCGGGTTCGGCTCTGTAAAACAGACCCGAACCCTGGTCTGTATACAGACTCAGACTGGGTCTGAGCCCAGACCCAGTCGGGTCTGGCTGAGCCCGACCAGGCCAGGCTGGGCCTGGCCTGGCTTGACCAGACCCAGGTCTGGTCTGGCTCAGGCCAGACCTGTCCTGGTCTGTACTGTGCTGTGCACAGTGCAGTGCACAGCACAGTTTAGGTTTTTCTTTTTGAATAAACATTTAAGCATTATTTTATTGAATTAAACTCTATTAATTCAGAAAAATTCTCAAAAATAAAAGAAGTCATTCGGAACATTATTGTGAAGTCAGATTTCTAAAATTCATTCCCCATTGTTAATTAAAAATCCAGAGTCAGTCTATGACACTGGTCGACTCCGAATTGAGAGCGTTCTCCAATAATTCCCAAAAAAATTTCAAAATTCTAGAAAAATTATAAATAATGGGAAATAATATCTTGAGTTAAAATTGCCTCAATCCGACTACCAGGATGATTAAATCATTACCAGATACCAGTATTGACATATGCATAGTAGGAACCGAGGGTTACAATCCTACCCACCTTATAAAAGAATTTCGTCCTCGAAATTCGGCCAAACATCGACATATGAATTGAAGCTGCATCTGCAAGAGATAGGGTTATCCCAGATCTATAGTCATGTCAATAAGATATAACCCAATACCAAGTCAACCATGAGTCATGATCTAGCATATTCATCACCATAAGTCCGGGGATCGAATTGACTTTCCAGAGTTCATAATCGATCATATAACTTTAGTCTCCCGATCCACTATAGTCATATTCATCTGATAAGGTTACTCCAACCATTTATAGATCAAATCCTTAAGGTCATCAGTATCATAGTAACACAAATCTCAGATCCCACCGTCACTATTGAAAAATCATCAGTGACAGATAATGAATATAATGTAACCAGTGGCAATAACCAATGATAATTATAAAGTTGAGTTTTAAATTCATTAATCTTCATAAGAATTCAGATATATCTATTTTCTCCTTTCATATATGATTCTCAAACAAAAGATCACAAAATTATCAAGGTATTCCAATTATAATGTTCTTAAGAGTCATAGGATTAACTCAACAACCTCAAATTATGATAGAAATTCTTAAAATATTACTTAGGTCTGAAAACTTCAAGGTCCTAACCTTCAAAAACTAAATCCAAGCAATCTGATTCAAGGTATAGTTATATTTCACCCAAGGCAATAGTTTCATTTATTGATCTGATTATCACTCTAAGATCCATGCACTAAATCCAATAGGTATTGACGTGATTTGATCTTTATTTAATTCAGGCATGATTTATTATTTTAAGTCCATCATCTCACTATGATTCCCTTATAGACATGTATCTCAAAAGTTTCAGATCCAAATTTCTCATAAAATTAACTGCCAGATAATTAGACAAAGATCCTCTCAATTATTCTTCTTCGTCCAAATAATCAGGTCAAGTCCTCAATATATCTATCCTCAATCTAAATTAAGATAGTCTAACCAGATATGATCAAGCGGGACAGACTAGGTATGAAGACTACATGGATAGAAGAGTCACATCAGGGTGACGGTTCAAGGATTTCTGGGGATCGATTGTACAAGTATGGAGTCAAAGAAGGGAGTCGATGACTGTTTACTCAGATAATTTCGTGGATGATTATCATATATGTGGCCGATTGTATATATGGCATATAACTAACCTGGCTCTGATACCAACAAAACCATGTCACGGCCCGCTTCCCAAAATACGGAATACAGGTACGTGACGATGACCAGCAGATACTCACGAAGAGTGAAATCTCTTCCATGAGTACCTTAGGCTGTCAATAACAAGAAGGATAACACACATATATGCACATACAACCAAGCACAGGGATAAAATCACATATATGAAAACTGAATCATAAACAATATCATCCAATATATCTAATAAACAAGTCAAGAAGAAACTGAACTCACCGGAGAACAGCAAAACCAGAATGTGATCTACGAACAACTCTCTATACTAGCTTCCTGATCTAAATACTGAAAAATAAAATAAAGGTCCGTCAGAAGCGGACTAGCAAGAGGAAGGAGAGAATATGAAAATGTAGTAACAATAAGTAGGATATAAGAATAATATGTTTGGAAATATCAAGAACTGAATGTAATAACAGTAACAGGAATAATCAGGAAGATAGATTATGTACAATAAGATCGTGCATGCATGGTGTGACATTGTATATAATGAACATGAGACGTCTTGGACAAGTAACTGTCGTGTAACATAATCGCAAGATCACAAGAACTCGAGATCACAAGATAAAAAATCATGGTAGGTCCAGGAATGTCATGTAGTCAAGATAATGCATGTCACATGAGTCTCAAATGTCAGTATCTTGAAAATACGTGTCAGGAAATAGATTACTAAGACAATACAGGATATGATGCAAGTGCATATGTCTATCATGTTTTATTATCCTAACTAATGCAACCATCCTGTGCCCCATTGATTGAGATTAAAATAGAGTTCAGATTTGCTTAGTCTCAATGCGAATCCGCTGTAGCAAGGGCTCGAGCGGGTCGTGATCCTCAGGGAAGGATGCGATGCAAGCTTTTCGGCCGATTCCTCGTATGCTTCAAGTAAGAAAAGAGAGATTAGATTTGTGATAAAAATATGAGATTAAAGACGTGGTTTTGCTGATCTTCTACCACAACCCTATTGCAAGTTTAGACTATTGATCATCATATTGGAATACATGGATTTTTATCCTAGGTTTTTGTATTATATGCAAGCAAGAGAAGAGATGTAGAATCTTACCGATAATCACTCTAAAAAGTCAACACTTTTTCATCCTAACATCTAAGCACAACACAAAAGAAGTCTTACCTTGAGGTTGCGTTGTCAAAGTTCTTAGATATGAAATGTGAAGAATTAATTAATGTTGTGATATTAGATTAGAATTCTAATTATCTTTTAATCTTCAAGCAACATACTTTAAACCTAGGGTTTCAAAAGTTTTCATCCATCAAACCAATGCTTAACTGCTCTAGGGTTGCTTTAAGAATTCAGCAAACCACTAGAGGAAGATTAGTTAATCATCTTTTTATTATTTTTCTTTTTTTTTTATATTTTATATAAGAAGAAGAATAAAGAACGAAAGAAAATAAAAAGAATCGAGAGATCGCAGATCAAACTAAACTCAAGAAATCACAAAGAAAATGCAGAAATAAAGAACAGAGAATTGACTAGAAAAAAGTAACCTTTATTTGATGAACTGGTCCCAAATACAAGCTCCTTCTTCCACAACTCGCGTGAAATAAAAATTACAACTTTGGCAGAAATTTAGAAATAGCTAAAGAAAACCCTAGTTCGTCTCTGATGCCCCTCCCTGTTGCGAATACTCTGATATTTATAGTGCAGAATGTGGAGGAGTCCCTGATAAACCTGACCACCAAATTCGGTAGCCCATCTCATCTTGATTGCCGCGGATGCGCGGCTTTTGCCGCGCCTCCGCGGCAATTTTGTGGCTTCTGGCCACGCGCTTTGGCGCGTGGCCTCTCCTGGTCCGTCCATGTGGCCGTTTGCTTCTGAAAGGTGGATCCTGGTCTTTTAATCTAGATTTTCGAGATAACTTGGTAATCAAGTTACCCTTAATCCAGATTTTTTCAAATCCTTTCTCCACGAAATTCCTCTCTATCTTGGCCTTTTATCTTCATCCTGCAGGTGTTTAGGGTTTGATAGAAGTCTATCTAACCCTAATTTCTGATATTTGCAACTTTTAGCCCTTGTATTTGCATTTTGAATTTCTGTATTTGCGCTTCTTCACCTGGGTTTCAAACATGGGCTTGGATCTTGGGCTTTTGGGCTCTTTAAGCTTTATTCTTTATTTATTGATAATTTGAGGCCTGCACATATTAAATAAAGAAATATTAATAATTGTGCATTATAATATGAATAAATGTGCAAATGCGATGGTATATATGATGTCAATAATGCATTTTTCACTACCTATCACCCCCCACACTTATCTTTTTGCTCGTCCTCGAGTAAAAATCAAAAAAGAAAGAGAAAAATCTAACCTAGCTAACTCACTTTCGTAGGAATCACGGTTGCACTTAGCATGTGCAACAAGCCGTTAAACCCCTAGGTTACCCTAGAGGACGAGTGTTGTCTCGTGAGGGTTTTCAGCGGATTACACCCCAAAATCCATAAAAAGGAAAATATTTGAATTATATTTGAAGAGACTAAGTAGTCTATAAGTTTTAGGATTATCATTTTTATTCATTCTTCAAACCTGGTCTTTATAAAGTTAATTGTTTTCCATTTTAGGTAAGAATTAAAATTGAATTTCTAATATAGTCTTTTTCGTTACCAAAAATCATATGCATCCTTTTGTTTCTACTAGGAACTCCTTAACTTGGACTCTCATGCCTCTTTATTATTTTTATAACATCATCTAATTTTCTTTCGTATAAGTATCAAGGCTTCTTGAGGCCCTAATACCTAATTATTAGATGTGTTAATATATATTTTTTTTTTGGCATGTATAACTCATCTAATTTTCTTTCGTATAAGTATCAAGGCTTCTTGAGGCCCTAATACCTAACTAATTGATTATTAGATGTGTTAGTACATATAAGTAATTTTTCCTTAGTTCCCTCGGACTTTCTAATCCACCCATGTAGCGAACTTAAAGTCGGTGACTCCCAAACCGGTCGGTCTTAGGGCACCAGGTGAGAAAACACCCCGCGGACTCAAATTCAAGTGAACTAGGCCACAAAACTAAGGTATTATTTTTTATTTTTATTTTTCATTCACCTTTAGGCGTGAATACTTATGCTTCTTGAGGCACATGTATCCAGCTTTATTAGTGATTTTTTTTTTTTTTTTTTTTATATGAGGCACAAGGGTCTTTGTCTTAGAATCCTAGATATGCATTAGGTATGCACATTTCATTAAGGTAAAAATCAAGACTAATTATTTATTCAATTTCTCTCCTATACCTAAAAATTAAACAATTTATTTATTTTGACCAAGTTTTTAGAAATCCTAATCATGATTTTCCTAATCCTTAAAACTAACTTAGATTTCTTTCAAAAAATAAGTCAAAATTTTCCTTTTTATAACAATTTTTTTTTATTAGCAATTTTTTTTTTTTTTTTTTTTTTTGTTAGAACAAATAAAGAGAAAAATTTTTTTTTTTTAATCTTTTTCTATGTTAGTAAACCCTCCCCCACACTTATCTCATGCATTGTCCTCAATGTATGAAATGCATGAATGCATGAAGAAAAATGTAAAGAGAGGCAAAGAATAATAGTATACCATAATATGTACAACACATGTATCACTCTCACCTAGAGCTGCTTAGGATTCATCCCTCTAGCTCGTTTTCCATCATTCCAATGGGTTCTCTTTATAAGGCACAATGGGGAGACCAACATTTTTGTTTTAACTTTCTCTCCCCCAGTTTCATCTTCTCTAGGCTCTTCCTCATCATATGTCCACCTCCATTATTCAAAAATTCATCACACCTTTCAGTTGGAACTTCCTTGCCGAGAAATTCTAGCTCAGTTCCGTACATCTCCTCAAAACTTAAATCAACACTTTTTCTGGAAGTGAATAATTAACCAACATCTCCTTAATCGGTGTATCTAAACATAGGAGTTCTTCTTCAAAGAGACTTTCAAAAGTTAAGTCAATCGGAGTTTCTTGAACTATATTCTCATGCGATATTTCAGTGCTTGGCTCTTTGAAGATACTTAGATCAAATCTTCGTTTTTTAAATGGAACTTTAAAATTATAATCCTCAACATGTGTCATCTTATCACTAAAATCGCACTTATCCTCAAATAACTTGTCAAGAAATAGAGACTCATTTCACTTTCTTTTTCACAAATGTTCTCGATGAAGTTCACCTCAAATGTTTGGTCTTTAATCTTACGAGATTGGTTTTCCAGGTTGAAGACATTGACCTCTTTAGTCATGTTTCCAAAAGTCAACCTCATGGATCCATTCCTACAATTTATGATCGCATTTGCAGTTGCAAGGAACGGACGCCCTAGGATAACGGGAGTTTGAGACCGAAGAGTGGATACAGGTTCGGTCTCCAGAACAACAAAATCTACTGGGTAGATAAACTCCCCAACTTGGACGAGCACATCGGTAATTTCTCCTTTGGGAATTTTTATGGATCGGTCAGCCAATTGGATTGTAACCTTAGTCGGACTAAGTTCGCCCAACCCAAGTTGTTGGTAAACAGAGAAGGAGAGTAAGTTGATACTTGCTCCCAAATCAAGAAGTGCATGCTTAATTGCAGTTTGACCTATTGTGCAAGAGATGGTGGGGCAACCAGGGTCCTTATACTTGACAGGGATCTGGTTAGATAATAGCTCACTAATGTTAGTGGCTAGAAAAACCTTCTTGGGCACATTAGTCTTTCTCTTCTTTGTGCACATGTCCTTAATAAACTTGGCATACTTAGGGACTTGTTGAATTGCATCAAGAAGAGGTATATTGATCTTGACTTGATTAAAAATCTCGTACCTTATCCATTTGTGCACATTGCTTATCTTTAAGCCTATTTGGGTAGGGTGCGATGGGCTTGTGCATATCTTCGGCTGACTTGTCTTTTTTCGTGTTGTTGGCATTAAGTTGGGATGGAGTGGGATCAGGCAAGCTGAATGCTTGTTTAGAACTTGATGGTGTGATACTTGGTTATCAACTTGTTTTCCCGACCGCAATGTATGAATCGCATTGCACTGACTCATATGATTCTCTTCGGCCAAGTGAGCTTGACTAGAGTTCCTAGGGTTTGGGAATGGTTGACTAGGTAGAGTACCCTTTTGCCTTTCTTGCTGATTCATTTGCATCTCTATCCTAGTCAAGACTTGAGCCAGCGTGTCATTGCTTTTAACGATAGTGTCCACCTTTCTTTCCAGATTGGAGAGCCTTGTTTCCATTTGTGAATATTGGAAAGAGGGTGGAGGATTTTGATAGGGCGGATTTTGGAAATTGTTGGAGAATTTGGGCCTAGTTTGATCGTTGTTACTTTGGCCCCATGACAAATTGGGATGGTTTCTCCAACCGGGATTGTAGGTGGGTGAATATGGATTGTTGGCGGGCAGATTGTTGGTGGGCAGATCGTTGGCGGGCCTTGTGAAGGCCGCACTCATATGTTCGGGCAGACTTTGGTGCGCGATGAAGACAGGACATTCCTCGAACACATGGTCCTATCTTGACAATAAGTACAGCCCGCCAAAGATGTTGGGCTGACTTGGTTCACAGAGACTGGCTCCTTAGTTTCAAGAGCCTCTAGTCTACGCATAACAGCAGCTAACTTAGCATCTTGTGCTATGTTGGCCTCAATGGAATGAATACCTCCTTTTGAAGAAGTGGGGTCATTAGTCCTAGATTTCTCAGGAGTAGGGTCCCACTGGATGGCTTTTTCAGCTAAGTCCTCAAACAATGACCATCCTTCATTTTCATTCTTTTCCAGAAATCCTCCTTGACACATGGATTCTAACAATGTCTTAGTAGAATAATCTAATCCATCATATATGACTTGGCAAAGTCGCCATTTCTCTACCCATGATGGGGACATTGGGCAAGGAGGTCCTTAAACGCTCGAAGTATTTCCAAAAAGGCTCATTGGCTGTTTGCTTAAACTGTAGGATATTCTTCCTAATCAGTGCAGTCTTGTGAACGGATAAAATTTCTTCAAGAAGGCCTTGACGAAACTGTCCCAAGTGTCTATAGAACCAACCTCTAAACTGTAGAGCCATTTCTTTGCTAAATCTTTCAACGCAAAGGGGACAAACCTAAGCTTAATGGCATCTTTTCCAACTAGGCATATTTATCATTAAACATACTTCCTCAAATTCCCTTATGAAGAATATGCATCCTCTGATTCAAGTCCATGAAACTTAGGAAGGGTGCTGATATATTGTGGCTTAAGCTCAAATGGGTCAACACCTCATTACTCAGCTTGATGCAAGAAGGAATAGAGGTTCTAAGGGGATAGAAACCTATCTTGGAGAGATGGCGGTTGAGCCATGAGAAGAGTCGGGCTTGAGCTCGGGTGGTGAACTAGTTCTAGTTAGCCTGGATGTAAGTGGGTCTCTCGACAAGCGGGCATGCACAGTTAGCAACCAAAGTTCACCCAATTAACCAAAAAGAAAGAGAAAAACAAACAAAAATCCTATTCTAAGGTTATCCTTGACCTAGACGACTCCTAACTTTAGACTGTCCTTAGGAGGTCTATTGTCGACGTCAACCACGAGCTAATCGGCCAGTTCAGGGTAAGACCGGTGGGAGGTTTTCCGTCAGAGACGTCCTTAATTAAATAACCACCGTTCTTCGGGCTTTCGGCCCTCAATCCCTTCGCTAGACACCGATTGGCAAGGGTAATTTCGAACAACTTTCTTCTTCGGTCAATCTCCTATTGAGTCCGAGTTACCTTAGGGCCAACGTCTAGTCAAGTTTTAATTAGGTTAGGGTTGTGAGTGTGACCGGTATGATTTGTGGGCAAGGAAGGGTGATGAAATCCCCACCTTATCTTTGTTATGGTTATGCCCTTAAAATGGATTAGTGTACGTGTAAAGCGGTAGAAAAGTAATCACTCAAGAAAGCGGTAA